>CAJPEX010001822.1:0-48925 GCA_905338405.1 Notodromas monacha
TTGCTAGCTAGTTGGGAAGTGAGCAAAATTTGAGTTGCAAAATTTGATCTGGACAAACAAACGGACAAGAAAGCAAGTTAATAAAAACGTGTTAAAATACTGGTTACTGTAACTGGAGAGCTCCCTAAAATGTTTGCTGGTCCCTTGCAATTGAATTGAAGAGGTTCAACTGTATGAAGAGATTGGCTTTAATGGAAATTCTATTGTATCCTCATCAATAGCTGAAATGAGTGGTGGAGCTGACAACACCAAAAATGATGCTGGAGGTCACAAGATGACCATGAAGGAGGCAGTGGAGCATCTCATGGAGATCATCACAAACATGGGTGGGTCTGTGTCTGTCCCATCTGTTGATGCTGCTGGTAATGTGGACCAAACTGAGCCTGCTTCTGGCACTGGCACTGGTGCTGAAGCCAGTGCTGGTACTGGTGCTGAAGCTGGTACTGGTGCTGAAGCCGGTACTGGTGCTGAAGCTGGTACTGGTGCTGAAGCCAGTGCTGGTACTGGTGCTGAAGCTGGTACTGGTGCTGAAGTCAGTCCTGATGCTGCTGCACCAGCAGCAGCAGAGGCAGAAGTCAATGCTGCTGAAGCAGTAATTGACCTCAGAGCTGAGGACTTGGCTGAAATTGCAGACATCCTAAAGGCCAACAACATCAATGGAGACCTGGCCTCAATTGTGGACTTTGCGCGCAAAGAGCTATCTGCATCAACAAAGACTGAACTAGAGGTTGTCTCTGACACCACGCTTGAAGCTAAAGCAGAAACCATGGAGTCTGGTGCTGGTGCTACTGCTACTGCTGCTGCTGCTGGTAGTGGTGGTGCTGATGTGGGCAACACTGCTGATGCTGGTGCTGCAGAAGGTGGTGCCACCAACACTGCTGCTGGTGCTGGAGATGCCACATCAGGAGCAGGGACAGCCCAAGAGGCCAGCAGCACTGGTGGTGGTGCTGGAGGAGAAGGTGGCCACAGTCAGACAGACATGGGCAACAAGGAAGAGGGTGGCATGGAAACAAATGCTGGTACTGAAACCACTGGAGACCATAATGGTAACACTGAAGCAGCATCAGAGGGAGGAGCAGATGGCAGCACTACAGCAGCAGAAGCAGACAATGACAATAAGAGCAAGGGTACAAAGAAGGGAACCAGCAGCAAACGCTACCATAAGAAGCGTCCATCTTACTCTGCAACCAGGTACAGTAATTTATTGTATGAATGAATGAATGAACAGAACACTTTATTTGCTGCTTTTCAGTATTCACAAGGCACAACCAAGACTCCTGCATCCAAACCCCCCTCCCCACCCAACCCAACTCCCCCCAAAGACATTCAATTTATTGTACTTCATTCTATTTTACTGCATGTTGGGGGATTCTGCTGCAATTTCATCAATTGAGATACTATATTCTAAAAGAAGAAGGGTAACATTTGAACAGGTTTCATGTGCTGTTCTTTGTTTTCTAGGAATTCTCCAGTAGAAAATGTTTAAAAAATGGTGAAAATTAGAGAAGAAGAAGATTTTATGTATTTGAATCAGTCTCAATCATCACTCAGAATTTCATGCAGTGATCTAATTTATTTGGACAAGGAACCTTACAAAACTTGTCTTGTCACTCTCAGACTTTTTTTTGTCATTACCTGGGTTTCCAACACTGTTTAACAGATATGGTGACACACACTTTGACTCTAACAATCCATGCACCACTTTTCTCATGATTTTTATTTTTTATTTTTTTAGCTTCTTGCGGTTTGACCTAGATGACAACAACAGTGATGGGTCCCTCCTTGCGGCAGGGGCCAATAAGAAGTCCAAGTCAGGAAGTGTAGAGCATGATGACGATGGTACCATCACCCACCAGCGGGTTTACGGGGCACCACTGTACCGCTCAACAGTGAGCCACCTCAGGTACCGCCCCATTGCTTATGGTCACCATCATGCACAGGGGCACTCTCAAAAACTGCTGAGACCCGCTGCCGTTCACCAGGTTTGTAAATTTTACCATATGCACATAATCTATGTACAGTAATGTACATTATTGTACTGTACATTACCATTCTGCACTATACTGAATAGTGGGGCCCCAACATACGGACACTTTGACCCTCCAAAAATGTCCAGAAATCAGGACCATGTCTTGGTCAGGCAATGTTTGCACAAGAATTTAAAATGTTCCTTTCTGAAAATTTTGATACACATATCTTGAACAAATTGACTATTTCTATGGAGAAAAACTCAAAATATGCTCAAATGTTATTTACTTTAATTTGTAATCTGAAAATGGGTAATTTGTGTCTTTGCCATCAACAGTGAACTGTAAAATATGTTGGCTTTTTTTGCTTTTTAGATACGTTTTCATGCAAAAAAAACTGCAGACTTGATGTAGTTTTCAGCAGCCAGTTATTTTATGTATTTTAAAGTTTAAAAATGATGTTTTCATTTTTTTTTTTGATGACGTTTCCCAATTCTGATGCCAAGCAGGCAAAGTCATACAATATGTTCTCATTCAATTCGATGGGTAAATTTTATTTGACATGCAGATGTTCTGACACATGGACAAAGTCAAGAAAGAAATTACGTCCGCATCTTGGGGCCCCCACTTGAATCAAACACATGCAGGAGCTCATACAGTACTGCAATGTGAGCAGCTTTTATTAACTGGCAAGATCAGTTTCTTTAATTTTGCATTATTGGCACACCAAAAATACCTTCAACTGCATACTTTGTAGTTTAAAAATGAAATCAAGTTCCTTCAATAGTATTTTTTAATGATGTGTAGAACTATTAGCTTAGTCATCAGAGATTTTCTCTCCCTTCAAATCATACTTTTAAAAAATTTTCAAGAATTATTCAAATCCTGGAAATCATTGAAAGTTTAGAAAATGATCTCATGCATCATTCCAGGGAAATATTCATCAATATTTTCAAATGGCAGAAACTTTGGCACACTTTACTGCACTGTCTCAATTCTGTCTCAGACCCCTTGTCAGCTGTACTTGTACCTCCCAATATATTCTTTGGTGGACAGACAACAAAAAAGAGAAAAAAGTTGAATAAAAAATTAAAACAGGAACTGAAACAAAATTTCAGTGGAGGTCCACTGGGGAATCTTGAATCCAAAATTCCAAGAAAAACAATTGTCTGAAATTTTTTTTCTAAAAAAAAAAATTACAGCATAAGAATTCAAGCCTCAAGGTTCTGCTTACATTAAAGCAGATCAGAAGTTGAGTGGGGGGTTTTTTGTGTGCTTGAAATTAAGTTCAAAAACAAACTGTTGTGTTGCTTGGGAGCAATTGTTCTGCCACACCAGTTCCCAATAAGTATGCACTTCACACCTTGATTTACATACTTACAGTATTCTTTTTTTACAATTCCTGATGATTTCTTTCATACTGAAATTGTTACCAACAGGCATATTGCACAATCTATTTTCTAAAAAATCACAGCATGAGAAAATCATTATTTTCATCTTCACAAAAAATACTGCTGAATTGAACCAAAAAGGTTGTGCTTGTTCTGCTTGCAGATCAGAAGTTGAAGAGATTATTTTTTACTTGAAAATAAGTATTTAAAAAAATCAACAACAACTTTGGTGTTCTTTGGGGAGCAAGAAGTTCTACCACACACCAGTTGGACTTGAGCATGCTCTTCTCATCCCATTTTATTTATTTAGTTATCCATTTAAGAAAAATCCCTGACCATTTCTCCCCCGTTGAAATTGTCACCAACAGGCATATTGCACAATCTGTTTCTAAAAAATCACAGCATGAGAAAATCATTAATTTTCATCAAAAAAATACTGGTGAATTGAACCAAGAAGGTTGTGAAGTTGAAGTGATTATTTTTTTACTTAAAAATAAGTATTTAGCAAAATCAACAACAACTTTGGTGTTCTTTGGGGAGCAAGAAGTTCTACCACACACCAGTTTGACTCCACCATGCTCTTCTCATCCCAATTTATTTATTTAGTTATTCATTTAAAAAAAATCCCTGACCATTTCTCCCCCGTTGAAATTGTTACCAGCAGGCATATTGCACAATCTATTTTCTAAAAAATCACAGCATGAGAAAATCATTATTTTCATCTTCACAAAAAATACTGCTGAATTGAACCAAGAAGGTTGTGCTTGTTCTGCTTGCAGATCAGAAGTTGAAGAGATTATTTTTTTACTTGAAAATAAGTACTGTATTTAAAAAAATCAACAACAACTTTGGTGTTCTTTGGGGAGCAAGAAGTTCTGCCACACACCAGTTTGACTTCAGCATGCTCTTCTCATCCCAATTCATTTATTTAGTTATTCATTTTTAAAAATCCCTGACCATTTCTCCCCTGTTGAAATTGTTACCAACAGACCTATCGCACATCAGCAGGGCCAACGGTTGTGGTAGTACGCGGGAAAAAGCACCACAGCAGCAGCAGCTACAATAATAAGCATAAGAAGGGGCGACGCGTTGTCAGTGTCTGGAGTCGGCCAGCAGCAGCAGCAGCAGCAACAACAACAACAACATCCACCTACAGAGCGCCACCTGTTGTCCGCTATGCGGCCCGCAGCAGCAAGCCCAGCCCCAGGGTTGCCAACTCATACCATCAACAGCACCAACAACACTACCGACATTCTTATTCGCCCATTGATGACCACCATCACTCCCCATCTTCCTCATCCTATGATGACTTGTTCTCAGACCTCTTTTAATTTAGCAATTGACAAAATTTTCCTTTTAATTTTGTTTTCTTGCTGATGCAACTGTTTCCTCCAGATTGGACAGGATGCTCATCAATTTTTTACAGGTATACATACTCAGTGGGGGGGGGGGGCATCCCATCATGTGGACCTTGATTGATTTTTTTTTCACTGTGTCTTTATGTAGGAATGTCTGCACATATTAGATATATTCTCAATTACTTCTCCTGTTGGGCCAAAAATTGCAAAATTTCACACTTTATTCAGGATTTCATTGGGAACAATTTTAATTACTTCCCCTGCTTGATATAAAATGTCAAACTTTATTATAGACTGCAATAAGAAACATATTTAATTAATTTCCCTGTTTGGTTAAAATTTAGGGTAAATTCCTTCAAAAGAATACATACAATTTGTTTAATTAGTTTCAAGATACAGAAAGTAACTGGTCAGAAGAAAACCACAAAGAATTTTCCCTTCTGGAATTAAAAGGTGTTCAAAAATAAAAATAATATCAAGTATTGCTATACTCTACATTGTTGATGCGGGAAAATAATATAAAAAGAGAAGCAAAAATGTAGCCTGATTTGGATTAGGAATTAAGAATACATTCATAATACTATAACTTTTAATTTGCATCCATTTATGAAAAGCCCAAATTTGTTAAAGAGCTACCAGAATTTTTAGGAAAACCTTTTTTTAAATTTTTCTGAAAAGTTTGGTAGTGTTCATATTTTGAGACATTGTCAAAATGTTGGGGAGGAGTTTTTTGAGTTCAAATAAGTTGAATTATCTGCATGTTGGGGCCCCACTGTAATTGTTTTTCTCTCTTCAAATCCGTCTTGTCTGTACTTCTCTCTCTATCTCTCTTTCTATCTTTCCTAACCTCAGCTTTATAATCTGTAACTATTTCAATGTAGAGATGTTCTGTGTATCTACAGCTTTAACATTCTGCAATACACGTCACCTCTCCTTGAAAGCGCCGAGATCCTGCGCAAATGGATCCCCCAAGAATGAGTCATATCAAAAAAACCACCGTCCATGACCAATTGGCTTGGAATACGCAATACAGTGAAATATCGTTACAACAAAACATTTGCAATCAGGAAAAAATTGTTTTTGTGATATCAAATAATTCGTAATTTAAAATACGCTGTGAAATAACTTCATGTCTCAATATGACTGGAAACCGAAAAATAATCAAATAAAAGCTAATTAATTCGTTGTAAATAAAAGAAAATTAACAGGTTGTAACGGTATTTTACTGTACAACGATTCGAAACGACGGTATAATATTAAGCAGAGTTTGTCGCCTCCCAAAACAAGGGACACTTTTCTTGCCAAATTCTTTTGTTTGCAAAAAAAAACTGTGTATACTTCTTGCCATGTCGGAATTTTTTGCCAGACATATACTTCTTACATTTGTACTGTACAGTGTATAGGCATATATATATTTTTTTTTGTGTGTTTATTTATGTGCTGAAAAAAAATTATCCGGTTGTGATTTTTTTTTTTCGCGCCGGGATTCGGTAATTTATTGCTGCTAAAAGCTAGCATGGAGCCAATAAGGAAACCATCTCAAGGTGAATTTTGGGGTGTATGTGTGTGTGTGTGTATATTGGGGGGGGGTTTCCTCTCTGGAATCCTGGAGCAAAATGCAGAAGAGGATGCAATCAACTGCTGGTCCTTGAGTCCAATTGAAACATTCCTCCTCTTACTTTATTTCTTGGCCTTCAACTAGTTACCCTAAATTATACCATAGCTTATTTTTTTTTAAACAGGGAGTAATTATGGATTTTAAAAACCAGACAATAATTGGCTTCATGTTACCCAGCATTTTAAAATTGTGAAAGCAAGGTGAACTGGTGTGAGGGCAACTAATGTTGAGCACTTGAGTGACTTGGACAAATTACAAGTCAAGGATGATGGGTCACAAATTAAACCACATTCAATTTTTTTGATCTTGCACTCAGCTTTTCTTACTTGGTAACTCACAGCATAAAAACACTGATTATTAGCTAACTGATAATAATGATAATCTGATCAATTTGCTAGGCCCTCTTCTACATTTTCATGTTTTCATCCATTCTATAGTTTTCATTTCACTCAAGAATTCCAAGAGCAGCATTTAAACCCTGTATGAATTGTTTATTTTTTTTTTAAGATGGATGGATGCAAAAATACTGATTAATGAGGCTGTGGAGTCAATTCCAAGCAATTCAACTGGAACAATAACCAGATTTTTGAAATAAGCCTTTTGTACAGTACAATTGAGAGTGGCACAATTCTCAAAAGGTAGCCTAGTCACCCTAGTCAACAAAAGCATCATTACTTGGGCATCAAGAGTCCTTTCTTCCAAGATTAAATGCTGAAATTCACAAGGAGTAGCCAGAACAGGAGTCTTCAGGAAGAACAATGTATACTGTATATATGTATACATAGATAATGAGGGCATGCCTCAGGTCATACTTTTTTGGACAGTGATGCACAGCATGTATTTTGAACTGTCAAGGGCTTGGTTGGTATTTGCTTCACATTCCACAGCATATTGAAGAACTCAATTTAAAACATTTCATGTTTTAGCATGTTTTAGCAGTACTGTACATGTATATGAAATGAACCTTTTGTACAGTACAATTGAGAGTGGCACAATTTTCAAAAGGGAGCCTAGTCAACAAAAGCATCATTACTTGCACATCAAGAGTCCTTTCTTCCATAATTAATGCTGAAATTCACAAGGAGTAGCCAGAACAGGAGTCTGAAGGAGGGACAATGTATACTGTATATATGTATACAGTACATAGATAATGAGGGCATGCCTCAGAGGTATTTTGAACTTTCAAGAGCTTGGTTGGTATTTGCTTCACATTCCACAGCATATTGAAGAAGGATAACTCAATTTAAAACATTTCATGAAAGGGGGCTATCCACAAAACTGTTTGAAAATAAGTTAACATTCTAATTATTTTTTCTTCAGGGAAAGTGTGGATTTCTGGAAAAGTGTGCACTGCAGATTCAATAGACTGAGCCTGAAAGAAGCAAGCCAAAAAATTCTTTGAAAACAAAAAAACCCAGTTTCTGGGTCCTTTTTTAATTTTAAAGTTTGTGTGTTACTGAAAATGTTACTTGTAGTACAACTGTACAAGGGTAGAACATCATAGGACAAAAATGTGTTGTACTTGTACAGAATTTTTAAACTACAAGGTGTTCATACAATGAGGTACCTTTGTACTGAGATAAGTACTGTACAATAGATTGTTGAGGTGTACATTGGTGAGCAGCATGGAATTTCAAATTGGCAGAGATTGAAAGCCAAATCAATCCCACAAACTTACAATTTCCTCATTAAAGAAAAAAAAACGGTACTTTCCTGTTATCTCAGTACCTCCTTTTCTGTTATCTCTGTACCTTCCCTTGGACCAATTTAACCTGACCTAGACGCCTCCCAAAATCATTTTCTGCTTTCTTTGGGTTTCTGCTGAAACTGATTTTGGGAGGCGGTTAGGCAAAGTTAGGTTAGGTCAGGTTATGTTAATTAAAATATATGTGTAACTAACATAACCTGACCTAACCTAACTTTACCTAACCGCCTGCCAAAATCAGTTTCAGCAGAATGCGGAAAAATAAAATTCACAGTTTCTGGTAGGTCGTCGTGATTATGAACTGGTCCTAAAGAGTTGTCTGGATGGTAGTGCGGTATAGGAATGAGGTACTGAGATAACAGGAAAGTACCAAAACAACGTCTCGAAAGTGACAAAATTGTACAAACTGCTGATTGACAAAGTTTCAAGGACAAAAGAAGCTAGACGCAATAAAAGAAGAAGAAAAAAAAATCCGAACGACACGAACCTCGACCATTTGCTTCCTCTGCTCCCCATTCATGGACACCATGGCGGCCTCAACAGACGCTCCGATAGCTTCCAGGGCGCCTTTGCATTCCACAGCGAGGCCAGTCAACAATCCCAGCTTGTCCAAAGTGGCGCCGATTTCTCCTCGCACCGCCTCAAACTCGGCCAAGCTCGAAGCCTTGCCAACGGCTTTCCCACGATTCAAAACACCCGAGATGTTCAAGCCACTTCCTTGCTCAATCACCGTTTCCATGATGACTTGGAAAGCATCCACGGATTGGACAATGGCGTCGAATATTGGAGGACTGCAAGAACGGCATAAAATTATGGTCATGAGGGAATGTGAGGGTTATGAGGCAATTTGAATACAGTACACATAAATCTCTAGAAGTCTAATCTCAATATGTAACATTTCTTCGAAGTCCTTTTCTGAAATCCCATAGAAATCAATGCATCAAGATGCAAAAAAATTAATTGATTAATGCCTAACTCAAAGGCTTTCCTTTTAAGACCTCAAATTTTCCAAATGCCTTTTGTCTACAGTATTATTTTATTGACAACTTAAAGAGAAAAGCAAAGAAAATGTGAATTGATTTGCTTGAAAGGATCTAGAACAAATTCAGACAGACAATAGGAGACAGGAACAATTTCAGACAGAGACAATTTGAGGCAGAAACTTTTGGAGACAGAGACAATGTGAGACAGGTACATTTGGAGACAGACATAATTTTGAGACAAGGACTATTTGAGACAGGAGCATTTCCTTGCTTTCATTCCTCTCTTGATCCAATGCAATACACATAAAAAACAACAGAACATCCTCCATCATTTTTCTGAATATTCACTGAACTGCACAAAATATTCTCTTGTGGCCAAGAAATTTTTTCTATGCATAACACCTTGTATAAAAAAAAACTATAGCACACAAGTATTATAATGGAATATTTCTAACAAAGCATATTTCAAACATTCAATATTTTTCAAAGAATATAAAATTCCACAATATAAAATATATAATAAAAAACGTGTGTGTGCAGAGTTACTTTGGGACTGTCTCAAATTGACCCTGTCTCTAATGTCCATATCTCCAATTGCCCCAGTCTCCAAAAGTTTCTGTCTCAAATTGACCCAATTTCAAATTGTCTGTCTTGATTTGTCTGTATCCTGCTTAAAAAGCGGTGAAAAACCAAATGGGCAGATTAACCCTTGCCTCCAACTTCTGCATCCTGTCCCACTCATTCAAGAAGAAAATCAAGGCCTGGAATAGCACCAATTACAATTTTTTCCCAACATTTTTTTTCTCTCCATCAGCACAAACGCTTGCTTCATCAACTAAAAACCACCCAAAGTCAATTTTTTCGCTGCTCTCTTGAAGTTTGACTCAAAAAGATTAGACCGTGCCAGAAAATTTTCAAATATAGGTGGACTCAGTCTACAACGAAATTCGAGGGACAAGAAAAAATTCGTTGTGGAGATTCTTTTGTTGTTGAGGATCCCTATAACAAAGGAAGAGAACCCTATACTGTATTACTTTAGGACAAAAAAATCAATTTGTTACACAGAGAACATAGTCACTGACAAGATTGTTGTTAAGAGAGCCCACCTGCAACAGAGGATACAAACTTCAAAAATATGTTTAAAAATACCGTGAGTGATTTTGAAATGCATGAGATCAGACATACACTGGAATTAAACTCAATCCCGAAAATGTCACAATTTCAAGTAACATATAATCCGGACAACAACAACAACAACAAAGATACCAAAACCAACCTCAAGGAACATTCCGTCTTCGGTTCCTGGATAGTGGGCACGGAGTTAGTCGCGATTGCAGCCAGAAACCTGTTAATTTTCGGCAATTTCGGCAACTGCGCTTCCATACCCTCAATCGCCCTAAATCACAAAAAAATGTTGTGCCCAATAAAATTAGTCATTCCGGGAATCGGTTTCAATTGATTATTAAAAGCGTGCAGGATTATTACAAGGAGCCCAAAATGTTGCTCTTCAGCATAATCCAGTGTTCCCCAACCTTTTTGGGTCCAGAAATTTCCATACATTTTCTCGTGGACCTACAAATTTCCAAAAAATTGTCTGCAGACAGGCAAAGTTTTGTAAAATGTTTGCTGGCTCAAAGAAAGTTGCATGGCAGGTATTTAAAAAGTGTATGCTACATGTCAAAATTATTCAAGTTGAGAACCAATGAAGCAGCTACAGTATAGTGAAATGTCTTCATAAAATTGGAAAGGTGTCCTCGAGCAAATGTTTCTTAGAATTAAAATCATAGATAATTTATTTCAGCCCGTGAAAATTTGTCTGGTGTTATTAGGAGAAAAATCAACTTTAATTTTCATCAGATAATTTCAAATCCCACTGTTTTTCCAAAATGTTGGATAAAGATGAAACATTTCATTGCTAATTTCAACAAATTTATCATGCTGAAGAAAATTTCCCACGGATTGGCAAAAAAATTCTTCGGACCATGGGTTCGGGAACACAGATGCACAGTACTGTACAGTACAATATTGTACTGTACTCAATTTCCCGGCTTCGCCCATAAAAATAAAAAAAAAACAATCATTTCAAGTACAGCATGGATAACGGACATGAAAACGCGAAACTAACTCTCTGACATCCACGGCATCAGAAGCCAGATTTTCGAGCACAGAGGAATCATCCAGGTCGTCGTCAGAGCAAGTGTCCGTCGTGTAGCCGTCTCTGGCCGAACTCTTATTAGTTGCCGTATCGCCGTCTCCAGTGGACTTGGGACCCGAAATCGACGCCCGACGTTCGCTGGCTGTCCGATGAACAACTTCCACACTTGCCTTCAGGTCCCCGAGGAACCTGGAACAATCCTGGGTTCGAATGTGGGGTACCGGCTTCGACTCCGAGCCCAACACGTAAGCCTAAAGCAGAAAAAGATACCACACTTATACAGTACAATATAATACCGTACTTTGAATGCATGGTACAGTTGAACCAAGTCAAATATACCTACGTCATGTCAAAATCTCAAAATTTTTGAATAGCCGATTTTATTTTAAATGAGTAAAAGGGCAAAACATTTTAAGGGGGTTTGCAGAGGCATGGTGTTAATTCACATGTATCCTAAAGTTTTTTGCAAAATCTTTTGCCAAGAATATTTTTTGGCGATTAAATTTTGGCACAAAATTTTCTTGTAATTCTGCACATTTTCAATTGGCTGGATGCAAGAGTGTACTATGCAAAAAATTGAAGAGAATTTGAATCACCAAAAGAGAGTGAAAAATGAAGAACCATCTTTTCTTCATCTCGCGGTACATAAGTGGAAAATTTCTTTGATAGACATCATTACAAAATATTATTTATCTCAAGTCTTGTGACAATCCCAAGATTTTTTTGATGACCAGTTTTTACTTTGAATGAATGAATGAATGAACAGAACACTTTATTTGCCGCTTTTCAGCATTCACAAGGTTCAATCAAGATTTCCACAACCAAACCCCCTTCCCACCCAACCCAAATCCACTCTTTGACATTTAATCACTTCAAAGCAGGAAACAGAGCACAAATTGATAACAAAAATAAAAGAAAATACAATCCATGAAATAAAATTGGACATCTGACATGTATGCATACACCCATTCATTCCCTGACATTGAAAACAAAATATGCGTAAAAACTAATTTAAAGCACAAGGTCTTCAGAGTGTTTCTGTATGAGGTGTAGTTGAATGAACAAATTAGAGAGAATCTTTGATGAGAAATCATATAAGGCAAACAGTTTATCTTGATCCTTTAAGATTTTAGAAAGGGTCTCTTTTTACTTATTTTTTAATGCAAAACTTTCTCAGCAGGGTTGCAATGACATTGTGTCAATTTACAAATTTTCCTATTATTCCTCGAAATCTTTTGCCAATGAGTTTTGTGCATTAAATTTTGGTTTAAGGTTTTCATTCCTTTTCACAATTTTAAAGCGGCTCATTCAACTTTAAATTCTAAAATTGGCTGAAGGAAGAGTGTACATGCAGAAACAAATTACAAAATTTGACATTTCATCACAGATGGAGAGTAAAAAAATGCATAACCCATCTTGTCTTCATCCCGGGTTACCCCAAAAGGAAACTCAAATTAAAATATCACTATACTGTACAGTACTTTAGTCACCACTCCAAGAAAAAAAAAAACCCCAAAATGGTAATCCTCACTTTCTTAGGCTTGATGACATCCTCCACCCCAGCTCCTTTTTCCTTCGACTCTCCAGCACGTTTTTCCTTCAAACCGAATCCCAAATCCGGCACAGACGCATCGTCCGTCCCGACCTCGGGCCCGGCTTTGACTCTCCGACCTCCAGCACTGAGTCCCCGCAACCCGAACCCGAGATCCGGGATAGACTCTTCGTTTTCGCCGCACAGCGGGTAATCCTTGGCACGGGGATGGTCCGACAGGCCGAACCCTCGGTCCGGAACACTTCCGTCATCCCCGCCGACCGGATACGGATTGGATTCCTTTCTCGGCGACCAGGACCGAGAACGAGCAGTCGCCATTTTTTTTTTTAAATTTCACAATATAAACAGCAAACAAGCGAAAGTCTTTTTCGATTCCGAGAGCAAAAGAGAGAGAAAAAGAAAAGCGTGGTCGAATAAGGATAATTTCTGCAAAGAATAAAATGGGCTTCAGCACGAATTTCAAACTTCACTTCTTCTTCTAGCATACAGTCGAGTTAATGCAATTTTCTCTCACACAGATAAATTCAATCGTTCTTGCTTCCAATTTTCTGTGAAGTTTACTGAGAACTTTCAAGTGATTATTTCAGAAGGCATGTGCCTGGAAAATGGAACCCAACTTTTATTGAAATTCATACAATCTCTGACAGTCATGGGACAACTCACCAAATGCAATAACTCAACTATTCCTCAATTTATTTTTATTTTAATTAAAAAACCCTCAATCTTTCTAATCCTACAAACTCAAGAATGTTCTGTACATTGAATGGTTACTTCTGTTTTTTTTCTGGAAATTTCTTTCTTTGATTCCTCCAACAAAATTCATGCATCACTATTGCAATTTCTTCAAGAACTCATTCAACACTAGTCAGGAATCAGCATGATGTAAATTTAAAAGCCAGTTCTTTTTTAAATTAGATTATTGCTCACTTGTTTGCAGAAAATAAGAAAAGAGAAAATAGAGTAATTTGATTTGTAAAAATAAGAAACTAAAAATGTGCATGGAAATATCTTCAGTTGATACATTTGGCAAGTTTCTGCTGTGCAAATATTTGGGAAGTCCTCTGTGACCTGAAAGTTAAAGTGCTTTTTAATAATTTTGACTCTTTGTGAACTATTACATGTACTGTACTTAAATTTGCATTGTACAGTTTGGAATAATTAATCCCATAAAGCCAACTCTTTTGTTAAAAAATTTGATTTGTTTAGTTAGGCATCTTAGTACAGTTGGGCCTAAATATCTCTAAATCCTTGAGTCAAATGCCTCCTTAGATGTAATTAATTTTAAATCTCTGTCTGGATTCCCTTAAAAAACAATACATTGCAGCCCTCCGTAATTGAAAGACTATCTTCTACAATTTCCTCCATGATTAAAAATTTATGGATGCCTTTTGGGCATTATTTTATTGACACACAAATGATAAATGCAATAAAAATTGTATTTAATGTGCATCAAAAGGAATTGAAAGATTAATTGGTCAAGTGAACCCTTGCCTCCAAGTTCAGAAGCCTGTCAAGTCATTTGAAATGCAATTTGAGGCCCAGAATATCACCAATTACAATTCTCTGTAATTCTTCCTTCTTTCCCCCCACAACAAAAATGCTTGTTTCCTCAATTCGAATATTTCTGCTGGTCTCTCAAGGATCAACTTACAAAGGTTTGAGACTGTATTCAATTCCAGAACACTCAGCCATTCAGTGCAAAAATGTTCATTTAGAAAAAAAAAACACTTTACAAATGCAAGTACACCGCTCGTAGTAAAAAAAACCAACACAAAACAAAAACATAGCAAATTTGCATCACTTCCTTTCACCGTCACGATTTGGCAGCAGGAAATCCAAAAGCCGCATTCCGCAATCTCCGTCTCCGGTCAATAATCGACTCATTCTCAGTCTCCCCAGCAACACCACCACGTTGTTCTTTCTCATCCACAGTCTCCGCAGCGACATCTTGCCCAGCCGCCGGAAGCTTAATCGGATCCGTGCCCATGGGAAACAATCTCCGGGCTTGCTCCACCCCGAGTCTCTCCTCCAACAACTTGCACACGTTCGAATACTTTTCACTCAAATACGTAAACTGCTTCAGGGCAGTGTCCACTCGTTCAGCCAGCTCGGGATCCACTCCACTCACCACGTCCCCTCGCGACGACTCAACTACCCCAGCTTCGATATTGTACTCGCGGAAAAACTCGGGTTCCCGGGGTTGCGGGTCCAGACAGTAGAAAATCCCGCCGATCCGCACCAAGGAAGCCAGCAACACGAGTCCATCCGTGACTTCGTTCGCCATCATCCATTTGACGTGCCCGCGCACGTCCTTGAAGTGCTCTGTGCTCAGGATCACGTGGGCTCTGCGAGACACCGGCTGGACGACGAAAAAGGCGTGCAAAAGGAAAAGGGCAGCGGTGCGGACGGACATGTCGCGAGGCGGAAGGAAGAAGTTCCGAGTGACGGACAAGAGGGTCTCGGCGAATTCAATGGCGTCGCCGGGGTGCGGGATTTCGGCAAACACGTAGGCGAACTTGTTTTGGTGCCAAATGCGGGAGAAGGTTTCGGCGGTGAAGCTTTTTGCAGCGATGAACTCGTCGATGAACTTGCCAATGTCGGATTCGATGGCCTGGACCGTGGAGTAGACGAAAACGAGTTTGCGGGAGAAGAACCGCGTCGTGTCGCCCGAAAGCGGTTCAGACATTACCTGAAATTCACAAAAAGAATTATTACAGTATCATCATCATCATCTGCGATCATTAAGAAGAAAGAGAAACACCCCTTCAAGCATTGTAAATTACCGTATATTTACTGTACTGTACTCGAGTACCACGCGCACTTCCGTTCTCATCAGTAATAAACTGTATTGATATCCCTGGAAATTACACCTTAATCACTTTGACATTGGCCTATTTATCATTCAGGTGAAGAAATTTTCTTGCTGCTATGTGTCAATAAATTGGGGTTTCTCTTTGGAACACAATGGAGAAAGATTTGTTCCATGCAATTTTTTGGCACTGTGCTAGGGGTGGCACCAAAAAAAAACAGTATTTAATTTACCAGAGCTTATTTATGAAGCTGTTTTGGGGGTTCAACATTCGTCTCCAAAATCTTTGCAACTACTCGTGAAGGATAAAAAATAGGGTCAAGGAAAAATAGGCTAGGATTTGTACGTTACGTGAGTACTGTACATTTATCACTGAACTCGAAAAGTTAAAATGCATGTACTGTACAATAGTGTCCCAGGTGAATCATAAATTTTACGGCGACGGGGATGCACTTTTAGTCCTTCTCTTCCCCTGCATTCGAAATCGGGTGAGTCATTTTCAAGAACAAACGATAAAATATGGCATACAGTAAGTTGAAGTACAGTACAATATATACATTCATCCTTGTACACTCAAAAAAGGGGTGCAAGACTCGTTTCAACTTTTGAGTGCCTAAAACGGATAAAAGAGCTCTTGTCCATAAAAGGCCATGCGGAAATTCAAGAAATGAACAACGAATTGTGAAGATGTTTTTATTTTCTCCGCCTTTCCACATGAATAAAAATATTTTTAAAGAAGTGCTAACTAGCGTAAATATCCAAACCAATTAAAAACGGGTTAACATGGCTTTTTTTCCATAATCTTCGATTTTGCTGCATTGATTATTCTTAGGGTGCGCATTATTATTTTTTTGTTTCCGGGTCACTCAGAAGTCAGAACAACCCTGAACACATTACGTGGGATGCGAGAAAGGAAGGATTGCCATAAATGAGCGTGTACAGTATTCGATGTGCTGCGTTATCTTTCACCAATGGTGTTTCATATTCATTGGATTCAGCAGTACTGGACACAACTTTGAAATTCTCGGTCTTCCTTTCACAACAGCTGCTCTTTTAAAATAAAGAAAATTTGAATGCATACGATACGATGAGCGAGGCAATATGAAAGGCGATGCGTCAACGGATTTCGAATGTCAGGAAGACCACAAGGTTACAATAAACTGGGGCAAAAATCAAGCGCCCAACGTGGGGCTCGAACCCACGACCCTGAGATTAAGAGTCTCATGCTCTACCGACTGAGCTAGCCGGGCAACCATGTACAACACACCGTTCAAGTTTACTCAGATACCGCGTACCTATCTAAAAAATTGACTTCGTTAAAAATAAATCACAGCCTTCAAGAATGCACTTCGTAGATGAATCTTAGCCTACCTGCCAACATTACTGCAAAATCCCCCTTAGTGGACCTATGCATGCTATGAAGTGAATTACATTCACCCATCGATATATGCAAAATCTTGGCTAAAAATATCATATTTACTCAAATACCATGCACAACTTCCATTTTACTCGAGAGGAAAAATAGAGGCTTACTGTCATAGGTAAGGGGAATCCCATTTCCCAAAATTTTCAAAGCTTTAGTTCTTGTCATACTCGACTCTAAGAAGGGAATTTTAACTAATTTCAATAGACAGGTCAAAAAGTGGCAACAGTCAAAAATTTTGATTCAATCTGAAAACAATTATAAGACAAATTTTAAAATGCGATGAATTCATTGTCAGTCGGAGCAACATATTTCAATTCACAGTTTTGAGCTATCTTTGCAGTTCTGGTCAGTCCGCACGAATCCGAAGTATAGAGGTTTGGTTAGTTACGACTCACATCGTATCTTACAGTGCAAAACTCCCGACATTCACGCTGGCTTGTTGTTATGTTGCCATCGTCAAACAACTGTCAGAAAAAACGATGCAATTGATGGACTTTCGAAAAAAAAACAGTACTTCACCAATTCTAATAGAGAAAATTAGACTCACGATGACTGCGATCAGCCCGTAGCAGAGAAGAGCACTGAAGTTTCCTCGATGTCGCGAACTTCCTGAATAGTCACAGAACTACACACAAAAACGATCTCATCCCACTCATTCCAACACATACTCTGTAAAAGACAAGCGAAATATGTCAACCACCACATGCAGTGATTCAAACACAAACGATCAACAGTCATCCATCCTCTTTCTTCGTCCGCGAAAATTGTAAGAAAACGTACACAAGAAATGAAAATAAATTTCCGTTTTAAATATCTCCGAAAAATCCTTCACAAGAAATGGACAGCCACAATTGCAAGCGCAGATCCAATACAAGTACCTATTCCAAGGTACGCAGCCATCAACAGCCCCACAATTTCTCGGTGATGATGCCCGACTTTCCTGTGATTAAATAAGGAATTTTTTTTTGTCATCAACAGACTATTTTATGCAGGATGATTCACATACTAATACACCCAAGCAAATGTGAATATTTTGGAAATTATGAAATCCTCCACATCGACGAACTGAGAGGAAAAGTTAGGGAAAAGGAAAAAATTCCGACACTGACACGTTTTGCTCTTAGAAACTGTCATAATGATGACAACAATTATCGTCTGGCCAAAAAAGAAAGAAGAAAAAAAAGCTCAGACAACTCCAAGTAAAAGCGTATCTTTTTCAGCTTCTCAAATGTATGACTGAATCGCAACGGCGATGAGTTAAAAAAGCCTAACCCTTCACCGTTTGTTCATCCTCAACACTGAAAAAATTATTTGATTGACCCCAGTCTTTTCGTTGACTACCTTTCACACCGTTCTGCCCTTCTTCAACACATATCTGATCACTGATTTCAAAAATATCCACGTTTCTGCGGGATTTAATAAGGTCTCAAATCACTTCACAGCATCAAAGGTACTCACGTAGCCGCGTTCATCATCGCACTGTTGCACAAATGACCATTTGTAAGGCCCAAGATCGCAGACAAGATCACGTAGTAGTAGTCTGACTCCAAATACACAGGCAAGTAAGATCTCGGATGTAGGTTGCACAACATGAATAAAGGTATCATCCCAAGTCTGACACTTGAAAGTACCAAGGAAACTCCTTTGTCCGCAGGGCCAGGCTAAAAATAAGTAACATTTTTCAGTCCAAAGTCTTCCAGAATATTTTTTAAAAAATCAGTACAGGTGCAGCTCAGACGAGGAAAAGCCAAACTAAATTTCTTGCTACACAGGTTACCTACCGATGCTTCAAAAAACACAAAAACAAAGGAGAAAAAAAAATCTGAAGTATAAATCAATCAACATTCACCAATAGAAAGCTAAGTGATGGATTCACCAAGTAAGAATCACAAGAATAAGACGAAGATTTTTCTGTCCGTGACTCAAAATAGACCCATAGAAATCTCTAATTTGTACAAAGGCACCAATATTTTTTTTTTCAAAAGGCGCTCTGAGGATAAAATACTGTATCAGCACTCGAGTATAAAAGTAAATGATGAAAAAATCACAAACCCAACGAATCCAGCCAGCGATGATCCTGCCAAACACGTCCCCGAAGTTGAAGACGAGAAATCCACACAACGGAATGTAAATTTCGTCTAGAACCACATCAAAGAACCATCATAAAGTATGACAAAACTGGGCTTCCGATTTAAAAAAACATCAATTCTGTTCATACTAACTTGTCCACATAGAATCATCACCACTAGATTCCGACACAGCCAAACTTGTCAACGACGGATTTATGCAGAGCGTCACACTCAATGTGAGCATTCCAGTCGCGGCTTCCTCCCAAATCTGAATGAAAAGAATACACCTTTCAACTGCCACGAGGAAAATGTCTCCCACTCACTCATTCACACCTTTTTCATAACTTCCCGTTGCGCAACCATGCTTTTCATGCTCAGCAACTCCAATTCATCACTTTCGTCTTGAACTCCCAGATGCTGGAAATGCAAGAAATACTCTTGCCTCGACGCGTACGCATACACTCCTGCACCGAAAAGTAAAACTAAATCCGCAAAAACGAAATACACAAAAGCGGATCCTTCGTCGGATGCTCCAAGTAGCAGGGTGATGATCCTGGCTGCAGCAGCAATCATGCCACTCAAGGCTTGTCCAATGGCGTAGATTGTGATGTAATGTGCTGGGAATTTGCCAGCTATTCCACTCACTCCACCAAGCAACACGGCAACAACAACTTCAACACGAATCAAAGCATGAATTGATAGTCAAACAAAAAGGAAAACAGCAAAGAAACCTCACCGTTCATCAACGCCACAGTCACCAGCGTGAAAACGAAAAACGCCAGTTGATCTGATAAAAGAAGACATATTGAATTAACAGCTTAGTTTTGGCAAAAGATACTTCCAAGATTAATTACGTGTCTGACTTTCTCCTTCGCGGAAATACGCTTCATAAATGAGTAAAGATTTAAAATGTAATTTTTCATAACATCTGTGCAACGTGAGACTTACGGTTGTCCGTATCAACATCCACAAGGCAAGTAGTCATGACCATAAATGCAAAAAGCAACACGATTGATCCCAAGATCCTGTAATTAATGTGAACCCTGAAAGAACCAGATGAATATTAGTAAGGCATTTCACGGCGAAGTCATCTTCTTAACGTACCGATGGCACAAAACAGCGTTAACAACCAAAGACATAGTGACCGTAATTGTAGCCACAAGACTCAAGTATGACAAGAAACTCTTCTGCATCTCCGTCTTCGTATGAGGATCATCATCGGCGGTGGCATTTGCATCCCTGAATTTGTACATCCAATAGCTACTGGGGGTGGTGAAGAAAACCCAGGGCGATAATGCACAAATTCCGAGAATGCAAAATGTGAGGTAAACAATCTTGTTCCTGAAAAATACCACCATCGTACGCATTTCATGATTTCAAATAATTTCAAGGTAAATTACTTGTCTCGTGGAGTATCTGTTCCCTGGCCGTCGGAGGGTCCCGGATTGATGGGGGTTACATCAGGGATATCTTCAAAAATATCGTTGTCTAGTTGAGGATCCATCGTTCGATAAAAAATGTCACAAAATAATGTCCATACAAAATGCAAACCAGTGCCAAACGGAGGCACACATTCACATAACAATATACCTGCAAAAGATATTTCAACATTTGTCACTGCCAAGTCACCCAAGTTTTTCATCAGAATTTCACAACCGCTATTGAACACAAACACCCGATTATCCTGTGCTTCATCAAATTAAAGTATTGGATCTAGCTGATCTAAAAATTTCTCTCATGAACGATTTTCCTCTAAGTGTTTCCTTCCTCTCAACTGAAGAAAATCCGAAGTTTGCGCATTCAATCACCAAAACCGTTCAGGGCGAATATATGGTGAAATGGAGAAGAGCGTTTCAATGAAAAGCTGCTGTACACTTGCACAACAAGTAACTTATCAATGCGCATAATCTTCCAGGGACTTGATTCAACGGAACTGCAAAACACTTGGAGAGTACAGTACTTGAGGGAACCACCACTTTCTATACGGCAAATGAACATTCGGAGCTAACATTCTTGAAGTAAACCATGTCCTCAATACAAGATCAGAATCCATACCTTCCATAATGAGCTTCAAGGCAATTGGACAATCAAGATTCTCAATAAGTTCACGTTCTTTCTGAAGCTTAAGGAAAGTTTTTTCTTTCTTCAGCTTGAAATTTCCATGTTTCTCATCGGTTGAATCAACACCGGACAACAACAGGATCACTTGACATTTCAAGATATTCCATGCTTGAAGTTTACAGGAAAGTTACTATGTAGAACAATCAACAGAAAATTTCCTTCAACGGCAAAGAATACATCACAGTACATGGACCGACAAGTGGCATCGACAGACAGTAACCCAGTTACGAGTTGATGAGAAACTGATGTCGAGTTCCAAAAGTAGAGAAAATCATTGCACAATGGATCAATCTGGTCCGATGCCTTGGCAAAGCAGTTTTGTGATTAACGAAATGTGTTGATCTTCAAAATATCCATGGAATATTGAATTCCGACTTGAAATTCCGTCCTCCACAAACGGACATTAGATGGACTCCCAAGAGCGCTCTAATCATCTTTTCGGAGCATCCAACCCATCTTCTAGCGTATTTTGAGCTTCCTCCTGAATTGAATATCGCACAACCACTTAACCGATGTGATTAACTCAGAAGCCGACGGTTAATGCATGTGGGTGAGAGTGCTGAATGAAAATAATGCGTGATTCGTTACGCACCATGTCTTTGCATTCACGGCCACATCCGCATCACCGCTTTCCAATGCCTTACACGACATATTATGTTACAACTTCCGGTCAGCCCGGCGACCGGACGTTATGGTACACTTTCGAAGTCAACGCCACTCACCTCCACGCTGCCTCTCTGAAGGGCTGTTTTCTTCCACTCAGCCCAGAGCTATTAGTAGTTTTAATTGAGTGACTTCAGCTGACATGCTTAGGTTGTGTAAAATGTAAGGAGACTCCCAGGGACAAATAACAGTGCACATATAGGAACACTTTTTCTTATATATAAAACAATTCTGAATTTCCGAATAACATAGCACAAATAATATGAATAAAATTATAATTTATCTTCACTATACAATACAGTACAATATTGAATCCCTCATCTGGAAACCATGCGCTTATAAAGTCACTCATCAATGGCTGTGCCGCCCACACCCCAGTGGAAGGGAATAGCCCTCAAGCTGGGAAGGGTGCAAGTGAGAGGAGGCCACTTGGAAGGTATACCATAAAGTCCATACGTCAACTGCGACGCACTTGCGGAGATCAGCACATTTCTGAATCAGCTGATCATAGCTGGCATATTCTGTAATTCCCAAACAATCAGCAACCAAAACATTTCGGTGCGACATCTGATTTAGAGAGCATTTCTCCTGGCGCAAATGCGCTCTAGATGTCACTATTCACACACCATGCACACCGCATTGAAAGAAATATGCATGCATCATGACATACAAATGTCTGAAGCATTCTGGAAAATGTAATTAATTCTGATTAATTCAAAAATGTACAAAGGTCTCGAATTTTGTACAATTTATATGCAGAGCGGGCTCCAATATTCGTACATGTGTGAACTTGGCCCAAAGCTGGTATGATAATACTGTATAAACTATACAATATACAGTATACTACATATGAGAGGAAACTGGGATTGATAAATTACTGTCTGTCTGTCTTAGGATGATGACTGCAGGTATAGGATTACCTTAAATTTTCAGCCATTCATTCAAGAAGAGAAAAACTTTGAGGAATAATCATTATTTTATACATATTCTGTTCCCATCATGGATGCCACCCAAATGCATGAATTTTTCATGATGCAAAGATTCCAGTCCTTCAATATAGCACAGGGCTTTTGCAGAAGTCAATATCATGATACTTGTAGAATTTTATTGCACCCCCAGGTGAAACAATAATAATTTATACTTCTTAAATACCATTACAACAAATAACTTCATGAACACATAACAAGTTTTGTAAGGAACAATCTATCATTTAATGATACAGTTGAACTTCTGTAAGTCAAACCTCCTCAAGTCAAATACCTCCCTGACTCAATTTCCCTATCCAATTCCCTAAGAAATAATGCATTAAAAACCTCTCTAAATCAAAGTTTTTTTTTCCACTCAAACCTCTGTGTCAGCTGAATTTTCTGAGGCCTTTTTGTAATCACTGTATTTCCTTGAAAACTGAAAGAAAAAATTGATGAAACAAATTATTTTAAGCATCTTATTGAAAGGAAGTGAAAGACTAATTAAGCAAGTGAGCCCCTGTATCCAAGTACAGCAAGCTAATTTAGAAGCAAGTTTAGGCTCAGAATATCCTCATGTACAATTTCCTGCATTTTTCTTACTTATCCTAGCAGCAAAATTGATTGCTTCCCTAACTCAAAACCTCATAATATCAAAACTTCTCTGAGTCAAAACATCCCTAAGTCAAATTTTCCCTGTTCCTTAATACTTTGACTTAGAGAGGTTCAACTGTACTGTATTACTACAAAATATTTGATACATTTTCCTCAAATAAGTGGCAGAATGTTTGGAAACCTAGATTTTCTGACCATTTTTTTCTGGTCCCTGCGTGGATATTATACTGAGAAAAATAATGAAAATTTCCAAAGAGAAGGATTAAGCAAAAATTTTTCCAAAGAAAGGCAACAATATAAGTTTATTTGGAATTAATATATGTGGTAGTAAACTATATACATGCCATGAAGTTATCATGAGTAAGATTTATTTCCATACACATCAGAGTATGCAAGAGAGAGGATTCATCAATGATCTTCTCAAATATAGGAGAAATTTCTGATTTTTTGCAATGAATCTGGAAAATTATTTATGATGTAATTTGCATTGAGTGATAGCATTTTCATCACATTTTCACAGAGAACCACACAAAAAGGCTGGAAATGTGACCATGTACCATACCATCACATGTTTGGATTCCAAGAACTTTTGTCATTCTCCATTTTCAAAAAGTGATAAGCTTCTCTCCGGGAACCGTATCCCTATCACTACTTTTCCACAGTAGTACGCCATGTTTAGTGACAGGGACAACTCCAGAGGAGCGACCAACTACACGCCTAAAATAACTGTAGTGGGTGATGGCGCTGTTGGTAAAACATGCATGCTGGAAACGTTTGCCAAAAAGAAATTTCCCACTGAATACGTTCCAACAGTGTAAGCAAGCAAGAACTTTATTAATTACTTTTAAAAATGTAACATTTGATTTCATCCAGTGATAATATGTTATTCTTTTTATTTGACAGATTTGACAACTTTGAAGCAAAGATGACAGTTGATGGACAAGTTTACAAGGTTGTGCTTTGGGACACAGCAGGACAGGAGGACTATGACAGACTCCGCCCACTTTCTTATCCAGATGTGAGAAACATTCCATTTGCTGCAGTGCTGGTTGATGATATCTTTATGTATTTAAAGTATATTTAAGTAATGTATTCACATGACTATCAAATGCCCAAAAGAAGACACATGCATCACATATGAGGTTTTTCAGAGAAAATTTTTTGGAAAAAATTCTCAAGTGTAACTTCCACCCACACTTGTTTTTTCATGGCAGAAATTTTAGTACAGTATATCTAGAACCTCCAAAAATATAAAAATATGTATTTTAGGCATCAGATATTAGACCAGAATCAAATTATGGTACATTGGATTTATGTTCTATACAATTTAACTGCTGTGTTAGTCTGCTGGCTGTTTTAACACTTGATAAAGGTGGTTTCTCTTATCTACAACAAAATTCAAGGGACCAGACAAAATTCAGAATTCCATTATAGAGAACCCCTTCAATGTGAGAAGAGAACCCCATATAGGGCCAAAACCTGTGTCCCACATGCAAAATCATTATAGGCACAATTGTTGCAGAGAAACTGATCCTGTAAAGTGAATTCAGGATTTTAAAATGAATGCTGGAAGAACTTCAACTGTCAAAATAATGACATGCAGTAAGAAATGTGACTCACCCAAACTTTTCCAGACTAAAATAAGAATTAATTCAAACTTGGGCAAATATCAGCACATACTGAAAAGAAAGAAAGAAACCCATTTTAAATTTATAATTTTACTCAAAATCTTTTTTGACAAAACTTTTGTACAACAAAACTCATGATTGAAGAAATTAGTGTAGCTTGGAGACATGGGGAGTCATGCTGCATATTTTCAAGCATTTGAACATATTTTTCATGCCAAAAAATTATCAGAAGGTTCTCAAATTGTAAATCTATATATAAGATATACTTTGTTCAACTTTGCAAACATATACAATGAATTTTGTTTTCTACTTGCAACATTTCCAAGACATTCCTTCTTAAAATACACCTCTGATCTTTGTTGAAAAACATGTTAAGAAAAACTGCTCTGATCTGATTTTTTCAATATGGATTAAATCGTTCGCATCTTCAATACATTGAAGTTCTAACTGAATAATCGTCTGATATTGATGACTGGGTGACCCATGAAAGAGAAGTACAGTAATAAGGAAGCCAAGAAAGTTTCTTCATTTAAAGTAATTTAAAATTGAACAATATGTGGATAACCGGATTTCACAACTGTTTTTAACTCAATTTAAATAATGGAGCTCTGAAGAAAATTAAACCGTTGAAGTTGAACCTCCACTTTTACTTTTCGAAACCCGGCCATGGACCTGTCCTTTAAAAATTCATGAACATAGATAATACGCTAGCCAATAAAAATTTTACACAGAATGCGCTAAGCGGTGTAGACATCATAAAACTTACTCCCTACCTCACTCCATTCTTGCCATACTTGAATATTCAACGCAGACCAAAGTGTTCCTCGTTTGCTTCGCTGTCAACTCAAAGGATTCCTATGACAATGTGATCCACAAGTGGATTCCGGAACTTCGTCATCATGTTCCTGGAGCTAAAGTTCTTCTTGTTGGTAAGCACACAGTATTGCACTAACGAAATCAAATCATCAATTTACACTGCAAACTTCGTTTCCAACAGGAACCAAGATAGACTTGCGTATACCACAACGACCAGGTGAAACAATCACTTGCATGACGCCGAAAGATGGGAATGACTTGAAGATGCGGATCAATGCTGAGAAATACGTCGAATGTTCGGCCCTCACTCAGGAGGGCTTGGAAGGTGTTTTCCAAGAAGCCATGAGGGTCGTCTTGAGCGAATCAAATATGACTGCACAACAGAAAAGGAAGTGTCGTCTGCTGTGAATTTCTGCCAAATTCAAGTCGAACAATAATGATGAGTGATGATCCCAAAGAATGATTGTTTCCAATTGTACATTTCTTGATTCTGTAACGCGTGCTGCATGTATAGAAATGGGAACTTCTTTCGAGATCATACTTCGTGATTATGAGAGAAGACCTTCCTTGTTTTAGGAACAAATTATTCGCGTGTATTTCAGCATACTGAAATCCACACAATTAATTTAGGAGGTTGGCACCACCTTATTCGCCCAAATGACGCACTCACGAATTCTCGTCAAAGCTCAAACTGAGAAGGTTCATTGATCTATTTCAGTTCCGGATCTCAATGAAGCGCATTGGCGTGCATATAGGAGTCAACCAAAAATTATTCAAATACAGCAATGAAAATATGAATAAAAGTAACAATGATGAACTCGCTCTGGAACTAAGTTCTGCAACGAACTTAACGCACAGCAATTCATCCATCTCACTTGCTCATATCATCGCTCACGACAAATGGCCATGTAATACACGTGCTGTACATGCATATAGTTCCTCGAACACTTGCAACAAATATACATAAGAATGTTTCCAAAATTTAATAATCTGTGGTGTTATCAATAGAACAAGCGAGAAGGAAAGTACCAAAACTTACTGAGAGAGATAAAGGAAACAAAACAGCGAGACACACTGTATGCTGGTATATAGCTCAACATTGATAAACTGTTTGTAATACATTAGTTTGCTGATCTCTCCGCATAACTTCATCCATCTCATTTCCCATCACACCGAATCGTCAGGCAAATTCAATTCCATCGCTCAAGGACGTGAAATAAATAAAAAAAACCTTATCGCACGTTGATATCGTTTCAAAAAAGATACTGTAATCTGAGATCTGGAAACAAGCAAGGAGTGAACCGAATTTGACAAGAAAGTATATTGAGCACGAGGAACACGGTCTGAAATTCAATGCGGCAGAGATTGTTCGAAAAAATTCGCCGAAAATCTCTGCGCATTATTTCAGATCAAATTCGCGCATCACACAAATCGCACTGACTGTCAATTAAAAAAAAATCCTCCATTATACTCCACTTCTGTTTCGAAGACTGGCGATCATAGAATTTAAACAATAAGCAAATAAGAATGACCCGAAAATTACAAAAATACGGAGATGAGGAGAATAGAAATCACGAGTAACGCGGTCGGAAATTGAGTTCGGCAGGAACTGTTCGCGATAATCTGCCGACCTCTTCGCATAACTTCCTCCACGCTGGCGAACACTGGTTTCTCCCCAAGGTTCACAATCTTCTCATTCGAAGGGTAAGAATCTCCTCGCATCTGTTCCGGGCCTATGGGTATGATGCGGGTTTTACCAGGAACCCCCTGCCGATACTTATCTAGTAACTCGGGCTGTGTTTGATACAACGTGGTTTCCTTAAAAAGTCCCGACGAGTCCGACACATCCCCTGAATTTCATGAGGGAATTCGCGAAGATTATTATTATCAACCAGTTAAGCTCTACATTAACTGGAAGGAGGGAGCAACAGGAAATCCTACAAATTATAAAAGCTCCGAGAATGGATAAAATATTTACGACGAGAACTCCGTGAAATACCGCCTGTGCTGTACTAGATTAGTAATACTGTATATTTTAGTTCAGTTAAACAAGAATATTACAAAAATTTATGGAAGATCTGATACCTATCATACACAGTATATATAGAAGGCTGAAGTTAAAGTTCACATTCTTACAAATCTTACATGCAATATCCTTATAGAACAATATTGTGATTATCTTAAAATGGCTTTCACGAATGTATGAATCAACAGCGCTGAAAATTAAGAATTCACGGAATGAAGAATTTTGTAGTAATGATATTGAATTAGAAAAAATGGGGAAGACATTTTTTTTAGAAACGCAGGAACAAAATCCCCACAACTGCATGATGGCACTTGCCGCCGTTTATTGCATATATGCAGTCAGATTCTAAATTATTTTTCTACTACTTGGAAGAATTACCAATTGATTTCTGATGAGGTGAATATGATTCGTGTTCCTCTGATTATCATTTGAAGTTGATTAAATTATTGTTCAAAATAATGTACTGCAGTCTTTTCCGATCTCATTTAACAGATGACAGCACCAACTACTAGTATAATACACCATTTCACTGCTAGTACTGTGTAAGAGGTAACCCATTCTTGTTATAACTCCTTCATGCACCCGCCTGTACCATCCTGACAACTCTCTTTACCTTGGAGTTCCGCGCCAGGTTCATTGGCGGCGGACATTTGCAACATCTCATAATCAGGTTTAGCTCCTGTCTTGTCGTTATCTTCTAGAGCGTTTGGCGAATCAGCATCCGGGAAACTGTACACATCCGGACCGTCGCTGACATCAGTTGGCCCCGGGGCCCATCCTTCAGGCGTTTCTATGACATCAAAGCTGATTGCTGTGCTGGGCCCCACCAACAAATCCGTCTTGTGTGCTCTAATCTTCAGAATCCCAATGCGATAGTTGTTGCAGTATGAGGTGTGGCACACACAGAACTTTCCTCCATCATCCTTGGAATAGCAACCACTCATGGTGTCTTTGATGCAGCCCCTACCCTTCACACCAACTAGAAATCAAGCACGCAAAATACATTTGAAAACACTCGAAAATGTGTGAATAATTGATCCAAGATTTGTTTATGTTTCATGTAAATTGTGATCTTTTGAACAACTTTATAATAAATTGCAGTTCCCCCAATCAACTTCTGTACATATATATGATAAGGAATTGATAATGTGTAGTGCTGTACATGTTTATAAATTCCGTGAAAGACAGCCAAGAACCTTGCATGTTTTGTGATACAGGCATTAAATTGAGTACTTGAAGCTTTGTTCTCTGCAACTTATTCTGCCTGATTGTAAATGGAGCAACCCAGAGTTCTTGGGATTGTCAGGGACAATTAGTCTAAGATTCTTTTCTGGAAGAAAATGCCATTTTGTAATCAACAGCATCAAATTATCTACAATATATGATCATCTGGGTTAGGGTACACATTCATTGTAGCTCTGGTTCAGAAGATTGCATTTTCAAGAATAGAAAGTTTAATGATGGATATATAAGGTATATCATAATAATGCACAAAATTTCAAGTCAACAGAATAACCAGAAGTGAGTTAAAAAATATTGCTGCAGAAGAAGAAAGTTCTTGCAAAGTAATAATTGGGTGACTTGCTTATTGAGAAGGTTATTTCACACAAGAAAAATTCTGAACAGAAGTGCATGGATTTCAGGAAGCTTAAACCCAACTTTTAAAATCAAAGCTAACATTACAGAAGAAAAAATATATCTGTTCTGCCTTACCTTTATGTTTCAAGCATTGAGTAATATTGTAGCTGGCTAAAATACACAGGATTTTAGGACACATCAAGGATATTTTTTGTAAATGATTCGAATAAATTAAGATATTTTATGCATTCCTTCTGATGAATCATTATTTACATTACACAAGTTGCCAATAAATTACTGTATATGTAATGCAGGTAAAATCCCCTTTACACCATGCATAAACAGGGTCAATTGTAAACTTGATCTATAATAAATTGTTGCTGCCAACATTGGGAACAGTAAATGTGTATTAATCAAGCAATTGTCTCATGGAAAAAAAAAATCAGCTAAGGAGACGGTCCATAGCAGATTTCAGGAAGGACTTGAAAGGGGATTTATCCTTGGGGGCCTTGACTTCCAAAGGCACATAGCGAACTGCCTCCTGTGGCTGCTGGAACCTGGGAGGTGCCACAGGGGTCTCAGTTTTCTTCTCCACAGGCACATTAGCCACCACTGGAGGCACCACCACAACTGCAATATTTGGCACAGGTTGCTGCACATAATTGCTCCTGCCAAAATTGGGGATGAGTCCAGGGGGAAGAGTGAGCACAGCACTCTCTACATTCTTGTCTATGACCTGGTAGCTTGGTTGTGGTGGTGGTGGTGGTGGTGGTGCAAGTGGAGCAGCATTACTTGGAAGATGTGCTGGTTTCAAAGGAGACTTTTTGGGGGTCAAAGAGATGGGCTTCAATTTGGGTGCAGGTGGTGCCGTTTTGGGAGCAACAGGTTTGGGGCTGGGGGGTGAGTATATTTGACTGGTTGGGGCAACAAAATTCATGGGCAACCCTTCTGCATTATACACTGGTGTGACCAGGTTCTTCCCTGGCCTAGACTCTGGGTTCAGAAACTCCTCTATTGTTCTACCAAAGTTCATCAGACTATTCTTGGTTATGGAGGTAGACATCTTGGGTAACTGCATCCCATTGTATTCAGCCTCAGGAGGTGGTCCATTGGGACTAGCTTGCACATTTGCTGGAGCCATCAGGGGTCTCACTCCATTCTGCTTGTTATTGCCAGCAGTCTTTGACAAGAAGGTGTCCACTGGGGTGTTGTCTATAGGTGGAAAAACTTCCCTGTTTTTATTTGTGCTGGTTGCCTTGAAGGCATGGTTCATGCTTTCTCTTGTTAGTCTTGCAGCCAAGGACAATGGCTTCTCAGGGATCAAATCCTTCTCAACTTCAGCCACTGATGCTGCTTCAACAGCTGGTGCCTTCTTCTCTACCACTTGGTCATAATGCATCTGCTGTCTGGCAATAGGGATTGGAGTCAACTGTCTTGGTCTTGTAGGGACTTTCCCATTCCAGAGGTGATAAGCATTCCTGAGGTCAGTCAAGGAGTCTACAGCAACAGAGCTCACAGCAAAGTCATTGCAGAAAGTTGTGGCACATGCACAGATGTACTCTCCAGAGTAATCCTCAAAGCAACCCTGCTGATTCACAGAAGTGCATCCCCTGGCTGCAACACGATCTGCCAAAAAAGAAACAAAGAGCAAGAAGAAACAATTTGAGGACCATCTTGTGAGTTGCAATAATGCTTGAGCACCAGAATTGCAATAAAAAGGTTAGGTTCATTTTGTAACTCACAGATGTCAATCCCCAAATTGCAATTCTGGCTCTGTTTCATTTTTGGGACTTGAACCAGCAGACATATCATTTAGGTTACAAGAAGAACACTTTTGATTTCTCTCAATAAGACATTTACAGAAAAAATATGCTAACAGGTGATGATAAATTAAACTTTTTTTGCATGGCCTCTGTGGTCTGACATGGCCAAGACTACAAAAGTGACAAACATGACAATGGCAGCAGCCACAGTGATCAAAACACAAGGGCACTTGAAATTAGGTCCATTATTGGACAAGCCAATGGGTCTGATGCCAGCCTTTTCAAAGCCCTTGGGTGTGGGCAAGGGTTCATACAACCCTTCTATATTCTGCTTCTCAGCAGGTGGGTACACAGTTCCATTCTTAGACTTCTCCCTAATCATTTCTGTGGGCAAATGTTGGTTAATCAAGTTGATCCTGGAATGAAAGTTGGGGTTGATTGGCAGCTTGGACTTTTGGTTAGTGTAAGTCCTGGCCCTGTCAAACTCATATGTGGTGATGAATATGGGCTTGAGCATTCTTGCACTCTCTTCAGAGAAGTCAAACTCTTCTTCTGGAATCAGGTGCTTGTCATCTTCAGAGATGATTCCTAGGGCAATAAGGGACTTGATCAAAAAGGACTCCCTTGGATTGTAACCATCATATGGGTCATCATCAACCAGCCCTTGGCCATAAAGCATTTCAAGCTCCTCTTCCAAATTGCGCCCAGGGGAAGCAGGCATCCTAATATTCTCCATCCCAAAATCAGGGTCCAGTGACAAATGTGGCTTCACTCTAGTCAATTCCCTGTACTCAAATTCAGCAGGGGTCATGGGGCGACCTCTGTCCTCATACATCAAATCCTGTGGAGTGTTGTCCAATCTGTCCACCAAAGTAACTTCTCTCTTGGACCTACTACTGGGCATGGGCTCATAATATACAGGAGCTGATGCATCAAAGGAAAAAGGTGGTCTGTCAGGTTTGTTGATGTGATGCAATTCTCTGAATCTTGTCTTGATGTTCAAGGGACTCCTGCGCTCAGGAACATTTGGTCCTGGGATGATGAGCCTGTTGTTGCAGTCATCCTCTGGGCACATGCAAACCACCTTCTTGCTGGGCAATTCATAGCAGCCAGAGAAATAGGAGAAGCATCCCCTTGCCAGCACACAAGCTGGAAAAGGCAAAACAGCATTTTTTCTTTCAAGAGGATGAAGATACCAACTGGTAAAGCAAGTAATGCCAAAATAATTATCAATTTTTCTTAGAAAGGGACAAGAAATCTCCCAGAATTGTTATCAACAGTGGTATCTTCAAACTCTGCAAAAAATGCTGTGTAACCTTTTCATCTTTCCTCACAGGAGATTCCTTATCCCCTTCCATATGATCATACAGTCATAAAAAAATCCAGGATGTACACAAGGGTTGGATAAGAAGTTTTGCCAATATCTGGTAATAATTTATTAGTGCCTTCTGGATTCAGGTAAAATGGATTGCATACTGAGGGTTCCCAGCATAAAAAATGGTCTTTTCCAGGATGACTATCATTATATGCACTAATTTATTTTTGTGCATATTTATTTTTATTTTTTATTTTTTTTTTATTATTTTGTTTTTGTTTTTGTGAAACACACTGTTGCCAGATTTTGAATTGAATTCCATGCCTGAAAAATAGCCAATATTACATCTGAGTGTGATAAGACTATTTCAACCATCCAAAATATTTTTTTATCAATGTCCACTTTTAATACATACATTTCAAAATAATCACAATTTCAAGCTCTCAACTCTCTGGAATTCACGAAGAGTTGGCCTAGACACCAACAAATTTACTTCTATTATCTGTATCTCAATTTTTGGCAAGTTTTTCAAGTATTTTGGAAGTTGAGATTCCAAACTTGCTACAATCCATGCAATTTCGGATGCAAATTTTGATGTGTGAAACAATTTTGTTATGAATGTCACATTTGAATTTAGTGGGGATGACCCACAGTAATAACATACTGTATATCCATCAAAGGCTTCCAACACTTCTGTTCAATGATCTCAAAGTCTTGAAAAAATCAGCATAAGTGGAATTCTTAAAATTAAGCACAGTCAGAAGTTGATTGGAATACAGTAATGAATACTAATCTATTAAATTAATGGATAACCAAAATTTCACTTGAAATCGTCCAAAAAATTGTACATCATGCTCAATATGCCATGACTGGCACCAAGCCTTTTTTTGATTTGCTGATGGTCAATTGTATAATATGATTTAGTTATCCCAATAATCCAATTGAAATTCTATATAAACCTTGACCATTTTGGAATGGATAATTTCAGTTTCATCTGAAAACTATTTTCATGTCAAATCAAGGGTAACATTGTTGTATCAGGATTTAACACTGAAGTGTGCTGGTTATGAGCACATTTTTTTTCATCCAAGGCAGTCCTCTCAACATTGAAAAACAAACGTGGAAAATTGTCAGGATGGAAATAAATTATATCATCTTGATCATGGAAGGGCCTTGATTACATATAATAAAGACTCCTAAAATGCTAGCAGTCCAAATCCAGGCACATTATAGTACAGTACTCTATTTCCTGGACTGCTGTGGTAATCTGATCTTCAAGAGATCACAGAACAGTTGTTTTGTAGGGATGATTCTTTTATAATTAGCCTGTCTTCTTTTAGAATAATCATGCAAGACCAAATTGGTCATTATATTGATCCTGGAATAGTGCCTTGGTTACATATATATATATACAGACCTCAAAATAAGCTTAAAGAAAAATTTAGCTATGACTTAACGCATGCTATAGCAAATTAAAATCCATTAAAATCGGTGATAAACTGATATTGAAGTGATCACATCCTTGTTTTTCTGGGCTGATTCTTTTTTTTAAAAAAAGAGCCCATATTTGTTACAATAATTAAAAATGAAAAATTGCAATGACTCACCAGCAGTTGCAGAGTCATAGAAAGTGGCACAGCGGTCATACACAGATCTGCAAGGTGATGCAATCCCCAAGTTCTCATTGCAGTTCTCATTCTCAGAGCAATGGTAACACCTCAGAGGCTCCACAGTGACTATTTAGAAAGAAAAAAATTAGAATATGTACAAACATTTTTGATGAAAAAAAAAGACTCACTCTCTGCATGTCCATAAACTGTGAGGAGCAGTAAGACAGTGAGTGGAAGCCATATTGCTGCTGCTGCTGTCTGAAGCCCCATCATCATGTCAGCATGCAGAAACTGAAGAGTATAGCTGCTGCATCAATTTGCAAAAGAGATTAATCAAACTAATACGTAAGTATATATACCTATATATATATATATATTATTATTATGAGTGAAATGCCACATTATGCAAGGACCAAATCCACAGAGCCCGAACCTTGCATGGATTCAAACACATGAGCCGTTTTTACCAACAAGGGATATTTATTTCTCTCCTCTCCTGCAATCAACAAGTCAACTTTCTTTAAACCTAAAACTCATTCTTTCCTTCTTCTGCCTTTTTGTTTTTTTTTCTTCCACTTTTTTGAAATTTTTTTCCTTTCTTGTTGAAACCGTCCCTCTCGCCTCCCACAAGTGCGTCGTCAGTGAACAATATACACAAACACACCTCGCTTTTTTTTTTCTTCTATAGCCTCCCTAAAATCAAAAAGTGTACAGTGCCTCAGCCTAGCAAGAGAAAAAACCTTTTCTTCTTTTTTTTTTCGAACAAGAAAGGCAGGAGTTTTGGCTCGTGTCGCTTCCACTCAAAAAAAAAAAAATTCCTCACATTCTTCCCCCCTTTCCCAAAAAAAAAGAAATTTTTTTTTTGCTAAATGGCAGCTTATCCAAGATTTTTTTTCCCTCTCCTCTGGACTACCCAGGTCTCGACACATCATCGGCTCCACCGAGATATTTCCAGAAAAAAAAAAATCATAATAGTAATAATAATAAACCCACGCACAGCGAACCAACCCCCAAACCCCCCCCCCCCTCTCATCAAGAAGGCATAATCACATTGTCAACTAAACCATTCACCCGAAAACAAAAATACCTTAAACTTGCCCGAGAACACGGCAATAATTTACAGGAATAGGTTTTTTTTCTTTCTTTCTCTCTTTTGTTGTTGTTGTTGTCATAATCGCGCGCGCCCGGGGGGTTTTTTTTCTCCACTCTCTTTCCGTCCGTAATTTTTTTTCTTCCCATTCTTTCGTTTTTTTTTTTTGCAGTATACACACAAAAAATGGAGCAGCGAGTGGACTTGGTAATCAAAAGTGATACGCCATCAGGAATTGCACAATCGTGAGAGCAGCCTCGTCATCATCATCATCATCATTGCCCCCGTTTCTCAACTTTTTTTTTTTTTTCGTTTTGTTTGATGTTGTCCGCAAGTCGTATTTCTTTTTGTACAAAGCGATGAGGGGGCTATTGAACGTGAGGATTGGTCCGAAGGTTCGATGAGCAAAAAAAATTAAAAACAAATTACGCGATGATGTGACATTTATTGCTAATATTACTATCATTAATTTTTGCGTGACGAGAAATGTTGAGTAAATAATTTTAATGGATGAATGACGCCAGGATATTTGAATAATTACCGATGGAGATTTAATTTAGCAGATTAAATGCGTGAAAATTTCTGAACTTTTGGGAGGGATCCAAACTTAGATGAGCACCTTGTATTCATTATTACTCCGTCATTATTCAGAGCACTTGAAAAAAAATTATTTTTGCATCAACATAAACATCAAAACGTTCAAGAATTTTTTTTCCAGCTGTCATAAATTTACGAAAATTTTAATCGAAAAGAGAATTACGGAAATGCTTTCGAAAAATTTAAATTTGAAACAAAACATGTACAGAGTGCTCACAAAATTAATATACCTCTCTTTTCCGTAGCGCTTTCTAATAATTGGTTCTACAAATTTAAATGTACAAGAAAATCGTGGCTTGAGAGAAATGGAAAGAAGTTAAAATAGCATGACGAAGTCCTTGCTTTCCGATACGTCCCCCAAAGACACAAATAGATAGTTGAAAATTTCAAGATTTTACCAGATTTTTTCAGAGCGTAAAAAAAAAAAATCCGTTTACGTCAATAATTTAACCCGAGTAATTTTTTTTTTCGCAAAACGAAATCTCAGCTTTTTTTTTTAAGGTTTCGCATCAGATACCAGGAGAAACCCAGGCGTTAAAATTGGATTCCGTTGACAAAATTGAAAAATTCCCAGTAAAAAAAGTATTTGAAAAATGTTTTGAATGCTAACCTCAATAAGCCAGGAATTCCAGACTCTCTTCTTGATTTTTCTTTTGATTTCCGAAATTTTCCGGGATTTTTTTTTATAATTTAACAATTCATAAATTGACTTGCATTTTCCTAAAAAAGAATCAATCAAAAAAATCATACAGGTCCTGATTTAAAAGCGAAAAAAACAAGGCATCAGGTCATTCATCGCTGATCATCCACCAGCAGAATTTGACTTTTCGTTCAAGATCTAATACATACAATATCCTCATAATCATAATAAATCAAGATAATAATATTTACTTTTAACGAAGAATCAAATTTCCCGATTGTAACTTAAACGTCTCTGATCGAACTTTCGGACCTCCCCACGAACACACACACCTATTGCACACACGACGACGACGACGAAGGCGAGGAAAAAAAAAAAAAAGAAAAAAAAAGGCGGCGGCGACCCGCAATTAATTCGAATAGCCGCCACCCCCCGTTTTTTTCCTCCGTTTTTCTGTTTTGTTTCCGCAAACTCATTTCGCGGAGACAAAATAAAAAATAAAATTAAATTAAAAAGTATAACCGGGGTTAGCACCGTGCAACTATCATCCATAAAATCACCGCGATCGTTACCAGAGCGGGGGAGGGACACGTTATTGCCACGAAATACAGGAAAGAAAAAAAAACACCATACACACGCGACATCTGGAAACGAACGAACGAACGAACGAACGGAAAAAACTAAGAGCCAGGACGAAGACTACGTCAAAATCTTGCTTCTTGCCCTGGTCAACTCACGCCTTTTTTTTCTCGCCTCGCGCGCATAACCGCAGAAAAAAAAAACCGACGAGTTCTTCTTGATTTTTTTTTTCCCTTTCAAGTTTTTCTTCTTTCATTTTTTTTTAGAAAACACGATAGAGTAGAATGGGGAATCGGGGGCAAAAAGGCAGCACTAGAACGGGAAAGTTTTCCTTAGTCCACGAGGAGCTCAAAGTGAACGGATCCGACTCGGTCGCGGCGGTTGTGCACGACGCCCTTGAACCACGCTTTGCATTCAATGTTGATCAACACAGCCGCTGCAAAAAAAAGAAGAAAAAACACATAATCAATTCACAGAAATCATCATTCAAACACAAATTCTAACACAAAAACCCCTCTTCAAAACCATAGAGATTTAAATCAACCGCGACACAAACGAAGCTGGTACAGTAGTCCCAGTTTGACGCCATCTTTTATATTACTATACAGTAGTGTAGATGTGATTATTAAAAAAAAAATATATATATATATATATATATATATGCATCAGAATACTCTAAGGTTCGGCTGGGATTCTTTTCAGATTTTTCAACATGTTTTGAATTTACTAAATGATAATAACTGGAAACTTTATCCCGTTACAGCCAAAGTGTTCTAAACCAATGTCAGAGGGGACTGAAAATTTATCAGGTTAGCTAAAAAAAAAATTTTGTTTTGTTTTACACAGTACCTTTTCTAAATTTTAGAAAATGGTTAAAAAATAATAATGAGCCTGTAAAAGAACCTTAGCCCATAATGTTCTGATTTTCTGGATTTTTTTTTTCAAATCTGAAAAAAGTTCTTGAATTTACTGCATGATGATAACTGAAAACTTTACTCAGTTACAGCCAAAGAGTTTTCCACCAATGTAACAGGGTGCTGTAAATTTGCCAGGCCAGCTAAAAAATGTTAGAAATTTTGCTCTGTTTTACACAGTATCTTTGCTAGATTTTAGATAATGGTTAAAATATATTAATGGGCGTGCAAAAGAACTTTAGCCCATAATGTTCTGATTCTCTGGAATTTTTTTCAGATTAAAAAATAGTTTTTAAATTTACTGCATGATGATAACTGAAAACTTTATTCAGTTACAGCAGCCAAGAGTTCTCCAATAATGTCAGAAGGTGGTGAAAATTTGTCAGGCTTGTTAAAAAATCCAACTTTTCGTTTTTTTTACATATTATCTTTTCAACATTCAATATATAATAGTTTAAAATAATTATGGACCTGTAAAAAAAACCTCAACTCATGATGTCCTGCGGTTCGGGAATTTTTTCCAGATTTTCAAATTTACTGCATGATAATAACGGAAAACTTTCCAGTTAGAGCAAAAATTTCTCCACTAATGTCAGAGGGTGCTGTCAATTTCCCAGGCGAAAAAAAGAAAGAAATTTTTGTCCGTTTTACACATTATATTTTCGATATTTTAGATAATAGTTAAAACAAAACAACAACGAAAATCAGCCAGAAAAATATGACAGCTAAATTTTTCTCTCTGCATATAGTTTGAAACCCCTTTCCAGAATATCCAAACTCATCGAAACGTTAAATTTCGGAACAGTAAAGATCGGACTTGCAGAAACGCGACATAAACTCGAGCTACCTCGACAAATTTTAAGGAGAGTCATAAATTTCGTATATATACCTTACAGTACATTTAAAATTCAAAAGCGGCCACCAAGAACCTCAACATCATGCAGTCTATGAGACAAACCTGCATTTGATTTAACAAGTCCGATCGATTTAACAAGACTTCAGCTTGAGGCCTCAAAATAACCTCGGGCAGCTCCAGGCACAGTATGATAAAGTGAACAGCACGGAAACTCACGAACACAATTTTCTGACAAACCTCAAATTTTCAAGATTGCTTCATAAGTATAAAAAGAAAAAAATCAAATGGAAAAACAGAGGAAATGCATTCAACAGAAATAGAGGGATTGGCTGATGGAAAGACAAGTTTTCTTCAGTATAAAAAAAAAATTATTCTTCAATAGCTTCAACTTATTGAGCAAAAATTATGGTGTCCCGGATAATGGCCTCCTTCCACAAAATTAGTAAAAATTCCAACATTTTGAGTTTTTGACTACCACGACATTAAAGTTCAAATATATCAGACTCGGTATTTAATAATCAATACCGAATCTTTTCTATTGAGATATATTTTCATAAACATATTTTCATAAGACATACATTTAAAAAATTTTCAAAAGAAAAATACATTATTTTCATGAGAAATAAATGTTCAAAAAAATATAATTTTCATAAAAAATATTTCATATGAAATATATTAATATATTTATATACATAATAACATATTTATATACATAATAACATATTTATCTACATAATAACATATTTATATACATAATAACATATTTATATACATAATAACATATTTATATACATAATAACATATTTATATACATAATAACATATTTATATACATACCATATTTATATACATAATAACATATTTATATACATACCATATTTATATACATAATAACATATTTAAATACATTTACAATACACAGTATTTACACAAGGAAAGAAATCTTTTTTCCATTACTCCAATTTCGTTTCAAGAAATTTTCTTTTCCAGCAGGGTCCATGAAATATTTTCCACACAAAATTAAACCTCATACTTTACGTCATCCTTATCTTCGAACATGTCTAGCCCAATAACCAAGACTCCCTCGAAAAAAAAATACGAAACGTGCGAAAATATAAATATTCAAGCTTCAAGTCTTGATATTCCAAGTACAGCACAGTATACTGTCCTCAACAACAACAACAACAACAAAAAATATAATACTGCACACAGGGTCTGATGAGATTTCATTAAAATGAACAAATGAAATAAATTAAATCACAGAGCCGTAAAAAAACCAAACAAAAAACGTACGATGCATCCAAGTATTACCTCGAAAACCATCACAAAAGAACCCGAATAAAATATAAAGTCCAAAAAATAAAAAATAAATACTCACGCTCTGGTCTCTTGAAATGAATAGCGACCATGGGACTCGTGTACCCTGGCTGCCTCATGAACGGGAAGTACGCCGCCGGAATGCCCTGAGGGACGAAATGCGAAAAAAAAGAATGAATTGACGTGACCTGACATGACATGACATATGTGAAACAGGCGGAACTCGGATGCCAAAAAAAAGATGCCATGTTTCCCCTCATTTGTTTCACTTTAAAAAAAAAATGTTTATTAAACCTCCTTCACAAATATTCCCATAAAAAAAATAGGACTTGCTATGAATGAAAATTAAAAAAAATAAATTAACTCACAGGATACGGAGTGATGCTCAACTCTCCGATGTTCTCCTTGTCGGCCGCATTCTCGCCTTGGCATGACAACCAGACCATTTTCTTTGTGATCTGTTGAAGAATTCGCACACAAAAAGAAAATGAAAACAAATATCAGCACAATGCGTCGTTCAAAAGTACGGCAAACTCGGGAATCCACTTTCGCTAGAGATTTTCAACCACAAAACTTTTGATCTCTCCCTCTCTCTCTGTTGACAATATATATTTAATCGAGGGAACGATACATAGATCGCTATAGAGAGCTTTTCATTGTAGACAGTATCTGCTTCTCATTCCAGAATTTCACAACCATATACTGTACAGATAAACAGCACAAATATCGTATGTTTCATTTTTAATTTTATTCTTCAAGCGCCACAATTAACCTGTACAAATTTCTCTCTAAAAAAAATCAGTTGAGAAACTCATAAAATCACAAATGTGACATCAAAACCGCAAGTCATTTGTCAATCTCACGATGGAAGGCGGAGTCTAGATTTTGAAATTTCAAAACAGGATTCGAATTCAAATTAAGTATGCAATTTTAAATATTCATCAAATGTTACCAAAAGTATTGTACGTCGTAAAAATAATATTACGGTAAATATCATAATATGACGGATATAAATGGCGAATAAACAATTTTAAATATGATAAACATAACATATCGTAAACATCATGATATACATGTGCCATGTATATCATAGCGTGAATATGTTTAATATCGCAGTGTGATTATGTTGGATATCATGTAGAAAATACGATGAATATCATACACTGCAGTGAATTTAATGGATATCATAATAATATGGTAAATATGACGAATATCATCATTCTGGTAATTTTAGCTTAATAAAATGGTGAATATAAATACAGTTTTATAATACAATAGTGAATATTATGGATATCATAACATGGTAAATATGAGGAATATCATCATTTGGTAAATTCGACACCATAAAATAATGAAAATGACGAATATAATGATACCGTAAACATTATAATTTAAATCTTGAAAATCGTAAAATTGTGAAAATCAAAGGGTAAATATCAATTGATAGAAAAGATGGATATCATAATAAATTAAATAAGAATGAAACAAAAATATTAAATGTAGAAGTTGTACAATAGTGTACTTGAACCGAGGACCACCAGTTTAAAATTTATTTTTCCTGCTACAAACAACATCCTCTTCGTATTTTCGAGTTCGAAAAAAAAATTAAAGTTTCGCTCATCATTCAGAGGAAACAAAAATCAAGTTTTTTTTTTAAATCTTCTTTCAATTATGACCCAGATAACGAAACGATGGACTCTGCTAACCTAATTCCATAATTCTCGTATACGTATATTTTTAGATGCACAAGCATCAGGAACCAGTCCTATAAAATGAGCAAGGACGACTTCCCAATTATCCACGCCTCGTTTGAAACCTTGAATACAGGTAGGTCACGCACCACTAGCCTACTTATCTGAAGTACTGATGTACACTCGCAAACGAGTCCCAAGCTCATTTTTCTAAACAGTACCGCTTTTAGCAACCACGTATTTTTTATTTTTTATTGTTTAGCTGAAACTCAAGGCGAAAAAGAACCACAAACTTCTAAAGCTCGAAAAAAAAATAAATTTGACCAAAAAATCGCCACAAGAGATTCTCGACAATAACGAATCAATTTTTTTTTTTGGAGACAAGAATTTCGGAAACTCAAAATTGTTTTTGGGAGCAAATAATGCGAATATAAAATAATTTCAATGGAACAAATTTCGTCATCGTCACAAGAGATTCTCGACAATAACGAATCAATTTTGTTTGGAGTCAAGAATTTCGGAAACTCGAAAAACATTTTTGAAGCAAATAATGCAAATACAATACAAAATAATTTCAATGTAACAAATTTAGTCATCGGCACAAGAGATTGTAGTCTATAACGAATCAATTTTTTTCGCAGACAAAAATTTGGGAAGCTCGAATAAAATTTTTTGGACCAAAGAATGAAAACACAAATTAATATCAACGTAATAAATTTCGTAATCGTCACAAGAGGTTGTCGCCCATAACGAATTAATTTTTTTTGACAAGAATTTCTGAAGCTCGGAAAAACATTGGGACCAAAAAATGCGAATACAAAATAATTTCAATGTAACAAATTTCGTCAGCGTCACAAGATTGTCGTCTATAACGAATTAATTTTTTTCGCAGACACAAATTTCGGAAGCTCGAATAAAATTTTTTGGACCAAAGAATGAAAACACAAATTAATATCAACGTAAGAAATTTCGTAATCGTCACAAGAGGTTGACGCCCATAACGAATTAATTTTTTTTTCTTGACAAGAATTTCTGAAGCTCGAAAAAAAACATTGGGACCAAAAAATGCAAATACAAAAGAATTTCAGAAAGTTTCTCATCAGAGAAACCATTTGAGAAAATCAAAATTATGCTGAAATCCGAGGAATACATCCATTGTACTTCAATGTACTATAATATTTGCCAATCCATTCTCTCCCTGAATTCGAAACCTCAAGTTTAGCAAAACTGAAGTTTATTCAAGTAATGGAAAGAAACTAATTCGTGAACATTAATTTTTAAAAATGTCATCGGAAATATTAAGATTACTAATTAAAATGCCGAAGCTTTACCACGGAATTTAAAAAAAAATTCCACGATCAAAGCCTTCTGTTGAATATAAGGTTGCATTCACAGCAAATAATTTCAAATTTTCTTTTAAAATATACGAGTACGTCATGTAATGCAGCCATTTGTGAGCGTCGGAAATAAAATTTCATAAAAACAAAAATCCACTCCACTCACAAAATAACAGTTGCCGAACCACAAAAACGTTTGTAAAAATTTTCCTTTTTAAAAGCCCTTTCAATATCGATTTCTTTTCAAGATTCCCCCCCCCCCCACACACACACAAAGAATCGGTACATGAAAGCAATACGTACTTTATTTTGCCCATCCGAGTACTGGGACTTGATTTCATCCCTCAAGTACCCGGGCATATCCTCGGGCAATTCGTCGACGGTCTCGAAAACTGGTGGCACCCAGCCGTAAATCTGTAAAATAAAAAAAATAAAAATTGTCAAAAGGGCGCCTGCACAGTTGAGCGCCTTTCAAAATAGCGCGGGTCAACAAAATACAGTGAAACCCCCGCACATGCATACACCTCAACATGTGGACAATTTGACATAGGGACACTCATTTCCCATTAAAAAAATAAAAAAGGTCTGACATGAGGACAACTGACTCGACATAGGGACATTTTGTGATATAATTGCAAATGCATTTCAAGCCAAATTACAAGAAACAGATATTTCCAACCCTAAAATTGATGCAAGAAAAGTTCTTGGGCATTTCTCTCACCAATTTACCATTCATTTAGCTAAAAAAAAAAAAAATTACCACCAGCATAGAGGAACTTCTACTTTTTTTCTCTCTTGAATTTTATTTTTGTAGATGTCAACATTTCAATTAACAGTACAAAGATACACTATTCAATGCTCCAAATGTTCTTATTGAGTTTGAAATGTATTCACTAATTCAAATTCAAGTGGCAAACAATTTTTTTCATGGAATTCTGAAGAATATTTCTCCCATAAAACACCAATTAAAAATTATTTAATGTAAGTCTAAGGAAAAACAAGACTTGACTTATAGGGACAATTCAACTTAGGGACACTCTTGATGCACCAATTATGACCGCATCTTGGGGTCTCACTGTATATTTAAATATTTTCACGTGGACTCTCACCCCCCCCCCCCCAAACAAAATTCAAGAGACCAAAAACATATTCGTTATAGAAATGATTTCTCAATTGCATAGGCAATCTGTATACGTACACTATGGACAAAAAAGCTCATGGGAACACAAAGACATTTTTTTATACAGAGAGAGAGAGACTCCACAAGTATTTGTAAAAATTGCAGACATAAATGATTGAAGTACGGAGAAGTACTGATTCTGGATGACTGAAAGGCGCTGAGAAATCACGCAGTTATATAAGAACGTCAATTTTATTTCTGAGACGTCAAGAAAAATTGTTCAGCTGAAAAATATTGTCAAACTCAAACTTTCTCCGAATAAGCACATTCAATATTGTAATCAATCCCTTTCTTTCTTTTTTTTTTTTTTTAGATCGAGAAAGGTTCAAGCCGCTAAATCCAGATAATAATATGAGCTTTACAAGTTTGATGTAATCGTTCAATTTGAAATTTTTTTTTTCAACTATCTGAAATTTAAAAGGCACACCGGAGCATCTGAGAAGTTGCAGCACTTTGTTTGGAAACAAGAGGCAGAAATTTTGAATGGGACCTTTGGCTGTGGAAAATATAAAATACATTTTAATTTTGGAATGAAAATGCTGCAAAAAAAAATTTAGTACTGTGAAAAAAAAATTGCAAAAAATAATTGAGCTGTCGCTGCCTGTGCGAGTTTACAAACCATATTATATTTTGCTTGGCGATTTAAAAAAAATCGTTAACGATACAAAAATTTTGTTGAGAAGAAATATATCCATGCAGAATTTCTCCGTTCAAAAATAGGGCAGAATTGAAGAAAAAATATATTTCGAGTAAAATAAAATCGTCCTTGTTTATATTTTACCTTGTTCAATTTGATGAAAATGCACGGCTTTCCCATGGAATAGCCGAATTTCTGGGCCTTACTGCAATTTGAGCCAAATTGCGAAATGTCGATTTCGCACAGCTCGTTTTTCCGCAGAGGTTCATCTCGGTTGGAGCAGTCGACATATGAGACACCGGCCTCCTTCTTGGACATTTCTGTCGAAATAAGAACGGAAAATAAATTATTTAAAAGAAATAATAAAACATTCAAATACAGTACGTACATGCGGTACAAATTCAACTCGAGACATTCATATACATGTTTAAAAATAAATGAAGTACTTTCATCGGCGCGAAAATAAATATAAGATCTTGCAAAATTTCGGGCTCTGCATAATAAATTTAAAAGAAACAATAAAAATTTACAATACGTAAATGTGGTACAAAGTCAACTCGAGACATTCACATAATTTTAATAAATTGAGTACATTCATCAGCGCGAAAATAAATAAAAGATCTCGCAAAATTTCGGACAACGTGACAAATGTTTTCCGTTTGCCAAATAGATGTCGCACCATGAAGGTAGCGTATTCGACTGAGAATTATACTCGATTAGAGCTAGAACAGACAATTTTTGAGTGCTTCAGTCATGTTTGTAAGTTTTGAACGGTTGAGCAAATGTTCAGAGAATAATGTTTTCGAAAAGTATTTTAGTTCCTCATGCTTTTAATTTTGAATTGAAGAATTTTGAAGTCTCAAAAAAAGGTACTGTACAGTACATGAACAGCATATTTCTGTTGACCTACCTTGCGCAAAAATTGACTGACTCCAGAGCACAAAATTAATTGCTGAAAAATTAAATGACTAACTGCAAATAAATTGAGTACACTGCGGAACGCTGAGGAAAAAAGTTTTTTGGTCAAAATATTTCAATTTTTTTTTCGTTCAAAAAAAAAAGTTTCAATGTCTTTGTGAAGTCAAATATTCAAAGTCTTCGTGTGCAAAGTAACTTCAGAATTTTTCCCAATATTTATAATCCGAAAAATCCCAGAAATTTTTATTTCAACACAGGATCTTTGCAGAAAATCTCTCAAATGTTTCAATAGACTTGCGAATTGAAAAAAATTCAGTGGGATGCCATTTCCACGAATCTCGTTACAACGAATAAATCGCTTACAGTAATATCGTTATAAGGTCCCTGACAAAAGACAATAATTTGAATCGCTTTATAAAGAATTTATCGTTGTATCGGTCTCAAATGCTTCGTTTTAACGAGAATTTACAGCAATTTTTTAAAACGTTTATTGTGCTAAAATTGCTCTTAATTTTGACGAGAGTATCTAAAAAAAAAAGTTTGCGAGCGTCAATTGCGAGCTTTTTGATATTGTCAAATGGATTTTGCAATCCAAAAGAATATCACAAACCCCAAACGTGATTTAAAAATCCTTTTGAAGCAAGAAAATATTTTTAAAATGTCAAGCCATTTTCCTTTAATTTGCGCAACGCAAATTATAATAAATTCGCGCAAAAGAGTTCTGCCAATACTGAGAAAACAAGAAAGGCTGAATTTTCCCTGAAGTACTGAACAGTAACTTTCTTTCAAACTACTCGGTAAATTTCACAAAACAAAGTGATTTCTTTCGCGAAAATTTCAGCTTTTTTTTTTGCTTTTACAAACGTCCATTCATTCTCATTTCAATACATGCACTTGCTGACATCCGTGAAAAAAAAAATGCTGACATCCGTGAAGTATTCTTCAATCTCAGTGTGAGTGCTTGAAAAAAAAAATACAGAGGCGGAAGCTTCAATACTTTCAAGTACAGTAGCGTACTTGTGAGGGGACATGAGAAACGGCGCCTGTACCAATAAGTACTGAGAGACGAGATGAATTTATGGGACCTTCAATTAAAAAAAAATATATATAAAAGAGATCAACGCAATTTTATTTTAGGACTGAAAATCGAAACGTATTGCACAAGGAACTCAAAGTTCATATATATGAATCACGCCAAGTTTTATGCAAACAGCTACTGACCCACTCGATATATTATTCAGGACAGACTCTGGTGCAAGAAGCCATAATGACATTGTCCCGCATAATTTATTTTAATTATGCGCTACTAGCATCGCTAATTTTTTTCACACTAACAGATGTACATTAATGAACTTTAAAAATTGGCTTCAGCAAAATTTTAGCGGAGAATTATGGCCACCGATGATTTAAACAAAATTGTTTTCAAAAATCACTCTCAGCTTTTTCTCACTCGCCTAAATTACAGAATAATCCTGGAGATAAAAACAAAATTTTTTGAATGAATGCTAAATGATGAAAAGTTTTACAAAATAGCGGGAATAATCAAATGAAATCTTCTTGTTCATATGAACTTTTTAAATCTCCAACTTTAGCATTATAAGAAACAAATAAATAGGTTTTTGTGAAACAAATTCCCAATACGAGTCCTATATGTCAATCATAAAATAAAAATAATGATCATTATTAAAATAATCAATTGAAATCTTCTCCTTCTCCATATATAAATAACTTTTTAGAGTTTTTTAAAACTCAAACTCAAAAAAATCAACAAAAGAAACCTTCATTTGTTTGAATATATATTATTTGTGAAAATTATATATATATAAAGGAAAGGGAAATTCTTGACATGGGATACATTTCTTTCCCAAAATTTTCAGTTATTTATTATGATGATATTCAAAAACGAAAAATTAATTTCACTCCGCATTGAAATTTGGTTACGCGAGATTTTTATTCATAAAATTTTTTCTGGATCACAGAAGTTTCTTCACATGATCCATGGTATAAAAAATTGCGTTAATAAGTTAATTTTCACCTGCAAACTCAATACACGGAATATTTTACTAATGTGGCACAAAATTGGTAAAGTCCACATTTCCAGGGCCAAAAATTTCATTTTTTTGTTTTGCATAAACTAATTAATTCTCTGAGTCACTTTTCACGGAAATTTTTACATTCGTCTCGAAATTTCACACTTGAATCATAATTTGTAAAAAAAAATCAAAGCTCACTAAATAATTCATCGTCTTCGCTGACTGGAATTATTTCCATCTTCCATAAAAAAAAGAACCAACAATTTTTACATTCGTCATTCGCACCAAAACGACGCAAAAAAAAACGCAGCCAAAAAGAAATACAAAATACTTTTTATCCCCTCGTGTCCTTTCAACAACAAAAACAAAAAAGGAGCATTTGCATTGATATCACACCACAACGTGGAAATTCGCATCACGTTCCACAGGAAATAAAAGCGGTGATGGGGAAGCAAGAAAAGCTTCTCGCATGAAAGCAACTCAGAAATGATATGGTTTAAAAAAAACACACACAGCCGGGTTTCTTCAAAAAGTCTATGGGAATCCCTTGCACAACATTCACAACTTTCCAAAATATATACAATTAAAAAAAATTATTCAATTTCGCAAAAATTAACGCAACGATTAAATATATGTATATATTTTCGGAATATAAATATATATATTTTTTGTGTTTTATTGCGACACTACACATCAACTTATATTGCAGTGACATCTGTCCCCACATGAATTGCAATGAAAAAAAAATCTCCGAGTATATACGAGGGTTCCAACAAAAGTTCTCGGAGTAGCAATGAGAATGGCATACAATTGAGCTGAAAAAAATGTATTCTCTAGCCAAAACATATTTTTTGGCACACAAAAAAAATCAGCCCGGTTTGACAATTTTTTTTAAATTTTTTTTTTCAAAATTCATCCATATAGAGTTTTGCTCTCCACTCAAAAAATGAGGCGCCCTTTTTTGTTGTAGCCCAGCTTTCCCCTCAGAATTTTTGAAATCAACT
>CAJPEX010001823.1:0-48895 GCA_905338405.1 Notodromas monacha
TAATTTTATTTATACAGAATCGGAGTGTGGCCTGTTATCGAGTAAATGAAGAAAATGCATATGAATGGAAAGGGTCAAAGGTGTTCGTCAGTGGACTTGAGAAATTCATTTCATTTTTATTCAACAACATTCCCAGGCAATCAATTTTTATTATTTATTCGCCATCATCGAAATAGGTACATAGAGGTTCTGAAGTAACTGGAAATAACTTGAACAGCTTCAAAAGGTTGGTTTACATGAGACCAGAAAAACGGTTCCACGTTTTAGGTTTTTTTTTGTTCGATTGAATTTTAAAAATTAAAAGAGTAAATCATGAAAATCCATGCCAACGGTAAGAGTGAAAAGTCTTCTGAAATTTTTCGGTCGACTTCAGAGGGTTCATTTTATTTTCCAAGACCACAAGCCAGTAACTTGAATTTTTATTTTCAAAATTATAGATTCAGTCTTTAAAAGAAGCTTCTGAACAGCTAGAAATAATTCTTCACCCCTTTTTGCTGGCTTTTTACATGGGTCCTGAAAAGGGGGGGGGGGTTTCTAAATATTGTTGGACGAAGGCATGCGTTTAATTGGGTTTAAATTCATTTTCATTCGTTCGTTTATTACCTTTTAAAAAGTCGGTGGGGGGGGGGGGTCATCGTAATGAAATTTTTGGGAATGGAAGTAGACGCGGGGGGTTTTTTGGCGTCGAGGTGCTCCGCCTACGCGATATTTTATTCATCTCCGGCCCCAATGAAGACCCGGGAAAAGTTTCCTCTGCTGCACCCAACCCCCGGACACTTGTGCCCGTCGCCTGTCTTCGGGGCCCCCCGTTGCTATGTAACCTTGCCTGGGTTCTCTGTCTCCCACCATTTCTCAACTCACCCCTCCCCCCCCCCCCCCTTCACTGCTCCTTCCTTTGATTTAATTTACTTTTTGAACCCCCATCAGAACTGGGCTCCTGAGTTTTCTAGGGTTGTCTGGAAGATCCGGATGAGAATAACCCCTGTTGAAAATGAGTTAAACCTTCCCAGGAATTTTAGACCGCTTTGGTCTTTTTATTTTTTTATTTATTTAATCGTAGAGGAAATCCGACGAAAAACTCGGATGCGGGATAGAGTGCAAATAAAATTTAATTAGCCACACATCTAAGTGGCCTACATTAGAATAAATCGGAAAATTTCAAAATTAAATTTTTAATCTAGTAAAATAGATCTTTCGCCTCATTATAGACATTTAACCGGGCACCTTTTCTCTGTTTTAAATCCAAATTTTTCTAAAAATTATTTCTCTCTTCGCTCTATTTTAAAAATTGTGAATCGGAAAAGTTTCCTGTGTTTTCCTTTGAGCCTGATATTTTCAGGTCCATAAAATTGTTACATGTAATCTTGTTTCAAATTTTTGATTTTTGAATTGATTTAGAGAGAGATCTTTGATTTTTCATGCACTGGCTTTATTCAAGATACTTTTTTCAAGTTTCCGATATTCCTGTTTCTTATTTTTTCCCTTGGCTTGCTTTCAATTTGACAAGGTAATCACTAAAAACTATTTGTGTGACACTCTCAGGTCCGGTGTAAGATTTATTTTGCGAACTTGTGTTTTTTCAATCGTTGCTTGAAATTTTCAGGTTCACTTCCAGTCGTGAAAACAAAAGAAAAATACACTTCGGCGAATTTTTCAAAAATCTTGTTTCGATTTCCGGGCCGAGTTTTCTTTACTCGGTGGTGCTGAATTTGAAGAAGCAAAAAAAATAAATAAAAAACCAGGCTGCTCAAGGTGGACGAACAGATAAGGATCATCTGTCTACAAACAACTCCATGGTGTTTTTGTCTTGTTGGTGAGTTTTTTTTGTTACGCTACAGAGCAATAAAGAAGCGCGGAATTTCGCAAATTCGTTTTTCATGCATGAATTAACGTTTTCCCCCTGGGCCCAGAAAAAAAAAATAGAAATATGCTGATGATGAAGAGATGAATATGAAATTCATCCCAAGAACCCCTCTGTTGTGTGTGTGCGTGTATGCTCGTGATTTCCGATTCATGAGCTTCGTGTCATCCCTGCTTTCAACATCATCAAAACGTCGGAGAAAATTGGCGTGCCATGTTGTTGTTCTGGTTTTGTTTTTTTTCCTCTCGCTGTTTTATGGAACAATGATGGCAAAGTTATGCATCGCCTCGTCGTGTTTAGCAGAGATTGCGTCTGCATATTTTCCTTGTGTGTTTATCGTATGCAAAAAAGGCTGTGCTGGGGAAATGATTCCATCAAGAGTCTTTGGGAACATGGCCTGTCTGGAAAGCGCCCCGTGACCCCGCTGGCAATTATCGTCTCCATCTCTGCTTCAACATCCGCAACTGCCTTTTCTAGACGGAGGCCAATGTTTGTTTTAAAATCCGCAATTAATGTATAGTCTTTTCATCTGGCACAAGTGTATACAGTATGCTCAAATAAAGGAGTGCCCTTTATTGCGTCTCTATATTGTGCTTGCTGTATAATTGTTTTCTAGACAAAACAGTTGGAACTCTCTGAAATAAGATTTCCAACTGGTTACAAAGATTTTTAAAGTTCCCTGAACATTAAACGGGTTTTTTTGTAAGCTCATTTACAGCGTATTTCTATTTCATGGGGAGAAAAAAAAACCTGATTTTTGTTCTGGAACTTTCAAATTTAGTATATTTTTTATCTATGCTCCTGAAGCTAAATTTAAAATGGATATCCATCGGTATCATTTTTAAAAGTATTATCTTAGCTTGAAATACAATAGGAACATCATTATTTATTTGAATCCTTCGAAAGTTTTTTTTCTACCTGTAAAAGGCACAATTGGCAATGAAGCTAAATCTTCTGTCTCATCTCCATTTCATTTAAAGTTTATTAATAAAACAAAGATACAGTATTATTCATTGACTCAGACTTTGAAAGTTGAAAGATTGTTTCAGTCTTCACCATCCATAGCTTTTTATTGAAGTTTTCTTTTTGAGGGCCGTGTATAAATTTCATAACCAAAAAAATGAAAGATTTGATTTTAAAAATTCAGTTGCTGACCTAGTTCGGAGAAAGCATCAGATTTTCATCAAATTTTGCATTTATCAACTTATTCTGTCAAAGTGCTAATTAAAAAAAAGAGTAGAAAAAGTTTATGAAGTTCAAAACTTGACAGGGATGGAAGTTAATTTCAAAAATCCACTATTTTTTTTTACATACTTTACTTTTTATCACAGGAAAAAATAGGTTCTCTCCCGAAGAATAATTCACATAGACATAATTGGCAAAAAAAAGAGCAATTTCAACAAAGTTATTGAAAGAAGAAACCTGGAAGTCTCTAGATTTTTGCTCAGGATGCGTTGACTATATATTTCTAGAAATTCTTATTTTTAGATTTGCGATAATTTCATGATGCTTGATTATCCCAAAAAAAGGAACTATTTTCCAGAGTGTTGGTAATATATTTACAAAGAATCCAGAAAGAAGCGAAAACAAAAAAAAGCCAATCTCAGCTCACTCAGACCTACAACTTTCTCCTCCATGACTCTTTTTCCTGGCATTGATGGCCTCATCCTTTGTTGACCTTGACAACAAGTCTTGAAGGAAAAGAAAAGTGATGTTCCCTGGGCAGCAGTATGTTGAGACTTCCCTATACTGTAGCACTGGGTTCTCTTTCCAGAGTAAGGGGGGGTGGGGGGTCTGGAAGTTTTCTGTCTTCCTCTGGAAACTGTCTCCTGTTTACTCAAGACCGGTTGATTGCTTGCTCTGCTCAGGGGGCTTCAGAGTTATTGCTCAACCCCGCAGAATTCCCTGCAAACATTCCACGTGCTTCTTATTTTTATTTTATTTTTGTTGTATAGGAACAAAAACCCCTGGGCGCAGGTTTCCTAGTCTTGCTTTTCCGTGAACTGCGCAATTTTCGGAATGGCGCAAGCGGGATTCCAACTTTTTGAGCTGACCAAACACTGGCCTGTTCAAAGTTGCATCAACTCATGCATTCTCTGAAACAGTCCCCAGTTTTTTTTTGAAGGCATATTTGCTCGCGAAATTTCAATAATTGAAATATTTAAAAAAACTATTTTCGAATGTACGATGAGGGACGGTTCAAAATTTTTGTTGGACGAGATATGAAGTAGAGTTTTACTTTATTTAAAGCCAATTTTGTGAATGTGAGATTTGAGAATAGCCTTCTGTTTATTTATAATGCCTTTTTATAATTTTGAAAAGAATATATATTCAGTAATGTTTCGATGAGATGACCAACGTGTTTATATCTCACGCGATTTTTTGGCAGAATTCTTTATGCACAAGTTATCAAAGGAATCAGAAGTAAATTTTCTCGCTTAGCGTGCAAAAAAGAAGAAGATTTTGCACGGGGTTATTGATGGGATATTTCAAAAACGCTGTCGGGTGAATTGCTTTGATATTTTTGGAAAGCAGACCTTGGGTGAAGCTCGTTGGGGTTTCTTGTTGTATAGTGCTTTCGTGAAACCCTCATGAATTTGAGAAAAACCTCCAAAAGAAAATGAAGGAAAGGACTGAGTTATGCACCCAGTGTTTGCTGTTGACTTATTAAAAACCCGCCCCGCAGGCCTTGTTTCTATTCTGTTTGCGGGGTTTTTGATCGCGAATAATTCGCCTGATGAAGCAATAATTCAGCATCGTTTGGTCCTCGCAGTGGAATAAGGCAATTTTCGTCGTTGTGGAATTGGCCTTGTCTGGATCCTTTACCGTTTCCACATATATGAGAGAGACAGTTTATGAATTTTGCAGGAAGAAAACCCGGGGGTCTTTTTTTTTTAATGAATTTGCTGCGATTTTGGGAATGTTTCCCTTGGTTACTGTTTGTTTTGGTATTTACCACGTGATGAGGGTGGTGCGAACAATTTATTATTTCTGCGAATATGAGCCTGACAGTTAACCTCGTTTTCATGCTAATTTGAACTCGAGATTGTCAACCTTTTTTTCTGCCAGTGAAACATTGACCGTTTTCATTTGGTCTCGCAGGTTTTCTCACAAATTTTATTGCTGAAGGGTCAATTTCTTTTGGAAGTCGTAAACGAGGAGATTTTTATTGATTCGAGGTTTTAAAATCCCGCTTAAAATTTGCAAAGAAAAGGGAGAAATCAGTGCGCCGAACAAACATTTCCTGAAAGATGTCCATTTCTCAAATTTTCTTCCCTCACCATGCTTTGAATTAGTTTTTTTATACATTTATTCATAAATGCACAGAATTCTGCTTTAGTATATTGAACATATTACATCCTTTACATATAAAAATCTGATCTTGAAGAAGCAAAATCTGTTCAAAAAGAGAATATGGCACTAATGTCACTGTGTTTTGTATATTTGAAGTTTTGCGAGAACAAAATAATTTGGTACTGCAGTATTTTTCTGATATTCTTGATGAATACATTTTTAACGTACGTCACGATATATTTTGTGAAGTTCCCTCAATTTTTTTTTATAGCGGGAGATATTCATTTAAAATTTATATTACATGACAGTGAAAGTGACGAAATGTCTGCAAGGTTTTCTTTTTTTTTCTTCGGAAGTCAATTCTCCGATAATCACAAAATTTTGCTCCAGGAAAAAAAAAATCAGTTTGAATTTTGAGATATATTTTTCCTTCTTTTGGGTTTGATGGGAGGAAATAGACACAGAGAGTTTTATATAACGGGTTTTTCCTTCTGAATGAATATTTCATGGTTATGAAACAGACGAAATGCCTGCAAAATTTTTATTTTTTCTTGAGAAGGCAATTCTTCGATGATCACACGTGTTTGCTTCCAGAAAAAGTTCGGTTTAAATTCGAGCTGGATTTTTCCTCGTTTTTTCTTCTAGAAGGAAATAGACGCCGAAATTTGTTAATAACGGGTTATTTCTTATAAATCAATATTTGAAAATGATGAAATGCCTGGAAGGGTTTTATTTTTTGCTTCGAAAATAATAACTGCTTGCTGCTTCCGGAAAAAAGTCAGTTTTAATTTCGAGCGAGATATTTCCTCCTTCTTTTCTCTTATTGGTTTAATGGGAGGAAATAGATACCAAAATTTGTATATAACGGGTTACTCATTGTGAAATGAATATTTTAAAATGACGAAAGGCCTAAAAGGCTTTTATTTTTTTTGCTTCGAAAGTCAATTCTCCAATAATAAAGAATTCTTGCTTCCGGAAAAGAAACTCAGTTTCAATTTCGAGCTGGATTTTTCCTCCTTTTTTTTTTCTTCTTTTGGGAAGAATGGGAGGAAATAGACACCGAAAGTAGTGTTTCCATGGGAGTATAGGAACACATTCGGAGGAAGATGGGATAAAGAATGCATGAAAACACAGGAACTCTGTTTCCTGTGAGCTCCCAATTCCTGCAATCAACAATTCATTACCGGTGGCTTTGGGTTTTCCGTCGCGCGGATGTTATTTTTCCTCCTTTTTTATTCTTTTTTTTTCTTCTTTCTTTTACCCCCCACCTGTATTTTGAGACCCCCTATATACAGTGGTGTGCAATATTCATTGATCTCCCTTTGCTGCTGTGGTCGCGTCAAAAAACTTGACGGTCCCTTACCTTCTAGCTACCTACCAACTCCCGAAACCTAATGAAACAGGGAACTAACTAAAACTACACCAACTTCGCTTTAACATAGGAAAAAATAAAATAAAAAATACTCTCACGAACTCATGAAACCACGAAGCGTGTGATTTCGTGAGTAATTTGAAGGTGTTTCAAGTATGACTTCCAACTCTCATGCGTGGGGTTAAGAAAATCAATATTTATTGTTGCCTTTTAAAATTATTTATTTGAAGTGAACGTCGAATTGAAGGTAAATCAATTATCTTTCAAATGATGGCGAAATTTCCCTGCGCATTTATGCTTGGAAAAATAAAAGAATTACGAATTACTGGAGTTTTCCGGCTTCCGTCGATTTTCTTGCCTGTAATCGATTATTGATGTATAGGAGCTTTAAATTTTTATACTTTTTTTCCGGATGAACTCACGTAAAATGTGTCACGCCTGTGCTTAGCTGAAATTATATTCATAGAGTGCCAATAAGATTTATCTTCAATTTATCGACGCTCAACATCATATCGACAGATTCTTATCAATTATTTGACAAAAGAACGCGATGAGATTCCATAATTCCCTTCGAAAATTACAAAAAGGCATCTTCGCAGAAAAAACACTAATTAAATTTGCGCTCTGTTTCTAGTGCTATAGCACCGAAATTAACTTGGTTTCCCCACACCCAAATTAATGTTAAAGTGAAGAGTGGGGGCCCCCACGTACCCTAACTAATAGGGCCCATTATAGGGAACGGAAACAGAGGGGGGAGACTCATTTGTGTCAATCACAGGGTTCTCTTGGGGTGTCAATTATATTTGCGCTTCTGTGAGAACCCGGAGGGAGAAAAGGGAGACAAGTCTGCGTCATCTGAATGTGTTGTAAATGTATGTCTTTGTATTCAGGGTCATCGTGCCCTGAGGGGTATCTATGGGGGTGTTCTTTGTGGATTATAGTCATTGATTTTCGGATAATTCTGGAACCCGGAAGAATCACTCGAGTTTCCATCGGTATAACTACTCGTATTAGAAGTGTAAAACGTCGATTTTAAGGCAACTTTGCTAAAAAATCTCATATCTTTTAATAAAACCTCCAGGATGAGGACTGGTTGTGAAGCGTCTTCGTTAAAATTTAATTTCTCATGTAACGAAATCGTAATACAGTATTCATTATAATGAATTACTTTCAGATTTCCATTTTCTGTTGAAACAAATTTATTTTAATGCAGAAACTGCGTGTGGGAAATTTTCCTTCTGCTTGGAAATTCCAAGTACGTTCCTTTTCCGAAAATTGGTCGAAACTTTTCGTGAAAAAGTAATTTTAACGGGTCCCCCGAAATTTATTGTTACAATATTCAACCTGTAAATAATGAAAATTAATCCAAACTGATTATATTTTGGAAGTTATAGATTTTTCGACTGCTTCTCAGCACGTTCTGACAAGGATATTTTAACGAGTTCTTCGTCTTCCTTTAGATCTCCTTAGGGTCCGGGTTTTAGGGGAACATTACACCCGGTATTAATACAGAATTATAGTGAGTTCCTCTTTTAACGTCGAAGGAAGGCCTTTGCGCTTGGAAGAGCGAGGATTCTTCACGCTGATGCCATCTATTTGGCGAAATGTCTAAATTGCACAAAATCCGTCCCTATATCTCCATCACGCAAAATGCACAAGTTGTGTAAATCTCGCATTTCATCTCAACGCCTCGTCAAACCCGTTGACACATTCGGGGAGAACAATTATGGCCTTCTAGAGAATTTTCTCTGGATTAAGGTTCGGCGGGGTTTGTGCAAAAAAGAATAAATAATAAAGCAAGAGGAAACACCGCCGGGAAAATCCACCCCCTGATGTTTTCTGTCTCTTTCTGTCTCAATATCAACACATAATTAATGGAATCCATTAGGAATCCGGTCTGGGGATACACAGATGGAGGGAAAAAATGCAGGAAGCCAGGGGGATCCTTTTATTTATTTGTTCCCTACTGCACTTTCCCCCTCACCTTTAGTACACAGGGTACATAACAGTCAGGCGTTTGTGCCAAAAAAAAAGAGGAGGCAATGGTATTACAGCACCAAATGAGACAGCTGAACACATGATACGCAGATCCTCTGGTCATATCTGTGCTGATTCCTTCTTTTTTTTTTTTGCACGTCCGGGTCATGTGATCTTGGGGTCACCTAGGGTTCATCTGCACAAGAACTATTTTCTTCTTTTGGGACCCCGGAAAAGGGACGTCTTGAGGTAAGGATGATTCGACTTATTGGGGACACTTAAAACTGACGTATAGACAGTGTCTCGAGATATGGACACTTTTCCAAAACATCAAATGGAATTTTTCTGAGCTTTTAAACCTCTTGGAACAAATTGAGTTACTTATATTTACACACAAATTTAATTATTAATTTAATGTGGTCCAATTTGCTAATTTTGTCCCTTTTTTAGCTCATGATCAAATCATCAAACCAAGCTAAAATGGTCTATTCCTGTAATTTCAGAATTTTAGAATGTACATTTAGAATTTCAGAGTCCCACAATTCAACCGATATAATCTGTTGCTGGGTAAGGGTCAAATTGAAAAGTGGTTGAATTGCAAGACAATGTCATATTTGATATTTTCTACATTAATTTGACATTTTGAGTCTTGTTGTCTTAACCAGCTTAAAATTCGAAGCAGAGTTGTTGATCAGACAATTACTGCTAATTAAACTGTTGACTGTTGGTATCAAAGATTTGACTGTTTTCCGCGTGCTTTCAAAGGATCAAAAATAGACTTCAATAATCTTTACAAGTGTGTCTTTTATTTCCATTTCACACAGCGTAGAAATATATGAGCATGCGGCATCAAGGTTCTCGCGTCAGACGTTCTGGGAGAGTAAACTTAACATAGTAGTGCAGACACTCGTATATATAGACAAAACCCGTTTTGAGGTCAGCGCCAAGCTTAGCAACTGATTCAGATTGGTGTCGACATACTTGGTTGCGCAGAAACCAAGTTGAAAGGTGCGTAGCACAAGAAGGCTTGTATATATGCATTAGCATATATATAATATACGGGCGTATGCATAAAATTAACGTTGCGGAACAAATGTGAAGCAAACGAGGGAACCTCAGAAAGTGCTGTATATTGCGGTCCTGACTTTTATTGGACCACAGTCTCTCTGCAGGTCAAATTGCAGGGGGAGAGGTTGAATTGCAATTTGACATCCCAGAAAATTTGACTGTCAAATTTCAAAGTACCATCTGTATATTCAAGGTGTTGACTTGAATATATGTCCTTGGGCTTAAGCTAAATGATTGCTTGTGTTTAATTTGTTCCACTCCACCTTCATCATCATCATTTTTTGTTGGGTTCTGTTAATACCCAATGCTTATCATTTAGAGTAGTGTTCTCCAACTCATGGTCTTGTGAACTGGTGCCAGCAGTCTGCAGAAGTTTTTGTCAGCATAATAAATTTATGAAAAGTAGCAATGGACTCTTATTTATCTTAAAATTTTGAAAGACAATGGCTGTTGAAATTATCTGATGGGAAATGAAAGCTTAAATTTCTCACAATGACACTTGAGGCAACTTTTCATCTGCTGAAATAAAGGATTTAATTTTTATTTCTGAGAAACCTTTCTTCAAGCCCACCTTTCTCATTTTTAAAGACAATCCACTACAGCTGCTTAATGGGTTCTTAGCTTTATTTTTGAAAAAAAAAAAACAGAATCTTTTCAAACACACACCACTAGTCTGCAAGCATTTTATGACACTCAGCAACAAATGTAATGGAAATTTGCCAGTCCGCAGGCACAGAAAGGTTGGGGTAACACTGATTTGGAGTCCTTGCTGTAGAACCACACTGTTACTGGAATATTGGGTGTAAAAATATATTTTCCAGGTCCCAATGACTTTGCTGTTGTGATAGAATGGCACTGCATTGTGAATGTTTGTTTCTTCTTATTTTTGGTGAGAGATGGTTGGAATCGACGCGTTCTTTTCACACTACCTCTTGATGATGACACAGGCTCTGTGTCCCCCTGAAAACTCTGCATGTGGGGGGGGGGGGAAGATGGCCGCACTAATTGATGAGGAGTGACGGACGTGAGGCGGCGGCTCATCTGCCCACACCCCTGCTGCTCTGGCAGATGATCCGTCTCAATCACCGGACCCGGGGGTTTGCTAGGGAGGTGACACACACTCCTCTTGCTTGAGCACACCCCGCAGTGTATGGGGATATGTGCAGGGCCAGGTTTGCCCAAAAGTTGTCCAGCATTTTTTGGGCTTCTCGAGAAAAAAAAGAACAGCCAGGTGCCACGCATTTTCATTTTAAATCTGAAGTCTGGTGAATGAATGAACAGAACACTTTATTTGCCGCTTTTCAGCATTCACGAGGTTCAATCAAGATTTTCACAACCAAACCCCCATTCCCACCCAGCCCAAATCCACTCAATGACATTTAATCACTTCAGAGCAGGAAAGAGAGCACAAATTGATAACAAAAATAAAAGACAATACAATCCATGAAATACATCTGGACATCTGACATGTATGCATACACTGATTCATTTCCTGACATTGAAAACAGAATATATGTAATAAATAATAATTTAAAGCACAAGGTCTTCAGCTTGTTTCCGTGAATGAACAAATTGGAGAGGATCTTTTATGAGAAATCATATAAGGCCAACAGTTTTGTGGCGCACAGGCCACAAAGACAAAATAGTGAATTATAAATGAATCAAAAATTAATCAATTAGGAATAAAACACGTAATCTACCAGGGACACGGCAGGGAGCCTTCAACAAGGTCTCCAAAAGAAAGGCAGAAATTGTTTATTTCAGATTGCACAAATTCAAAACCAATGAGATGCTTACGCTTTGCAAGGCAAGGTGAGACTGTATCAGTAATTAGCATCAGGAAAATGGGGATGATTGGAATTCCACGCTGGAATTCCAACGTGGAGTTTTTTCTGCGGGCGACAGTCGGGAGAAGTGGCTTGCGCTACCTATCCCTTACAAGTTTATCTTGATCCTTTGGGATTTCAGAAAGGGTCTCTTCATTGAATTCCAATACTTGTAAATCTTTCTTAAGCTTGTTTCTATCAGTATGATAGAAGTCTGGTGAAGAAATGAGGCATTTTAGAGGGAAAATGTCACCTATTTCAGGAATGTTCTGCAACAATGTTCCACAGTCCTCCAAAAATAAGAACTGGTCATCCAATTATACACTGCTTAAGCACTGAGACCTTGAAGAATGTGTTTTCTCAGTACATCTCATAATTTACTTGATGACTCAATTCTGGATTTCAAGTTCCTCTCCTCAGTCCATCCATGTTTATTCAATTTATTTTGTATTTCAACTGTAATGATCACAGTCATCAAAACCCGTCGCAGCAATTATTTTATCAAAAATATATTCAGAAAAATTCATGGTTGATTTCATCCTCTTTTATTTTATGCAAAATTGAAGGACTAATTTTCTTTTGCAAACAATCAGTTAATGTTTTTCTATCCTGTGCTTAAACTGTTTTCCTGTGTTTTTTTGATGCCTTTTTGCTTTCCTCTGCAATTAAGCTTGCTGATGTAGTCAAAAGAACTACACTTCCGAATTTAACAGCGCTTTCTGGAAAAATATATACATTTCACATAAATTATATTCGAAAATAGAAGCACTGCTTTGGCAAAAAAAAGCAGGATTGCATATAAATGTCATAAGTCAGATTTTTCGAATGTTTTTCTCCTGTGCCCTTATGACTCGTGTACCTAAGGTCCGCATGACCTTTTTTATATTTATAATTCCATGAAACTGCGATAAACTCATGAAGAAAAGAACGTTAGCAAGCAAAATCCTTTGAAAGGTCTTCTCTTGCGTTATTCTGATCTGACTAGTGCCACATATAAAGCAATGCTTTCAGGAGAAAATTGACTTATTTTATAGAGATATTTCATAAAATTTTAGAAGTGGTCAATAGCATCTGAAGGGGGATCAAGAAACATTTTTTAAATTTTCAAACATGAAAATACCTGTTGAATTATTTGTGGAATCATGCATAAAATAAGTGAATTGAAGTGTCCTTCTTTTGATTTTTTTTTTTCGTGAAATGAGCGCACAAATTTTGAAGGAAAATGCTTCAGACTTTTTTTTAAATAATTTCGTAATACATGTGATGGGTTCAATGACGGGCTGTCCTAGTTCTGCGTGCCTTACCAACAGGAGCAAGACATTCATATGGTCCTTTCTTTCAGTGACCATAAGTTGCATATTTTAAAGCACCAGAGTGCTTGGAAATCTCACAGAATTCCCAAAATAATTTGCAAAATTGATTGAAAAAATTTAATTCAGCATTTTGAAGATCAGTCCAAAATTGCTGCGAAGTGACTTCAAGTAAGATGCGCATCATCCCATTCTTCCTTATCAATTTTTGCCAAACACTTTATCTGATTCAAATAAGGTAAGATCTTTCCTTGGAATTTCATCAATGTTGAGGAATTTTTTTCAGAACTGATTTTGTTGTTGCATATTTTAAAGCAGCAGTACTTGAAAAGCTCACAGTATTTTAAAAATAGTTGCAAAATTGATTGAAAAAATGTATGTAGGCATTTTGAAGATCAGTCTAAAATTAGCTGACAATAAGTGACTTTAAGTAAGACGCGCATCTCAATTTTGCCAAACATTTTATATGCATAAGGTCATGATTTAAATAAGGCAAGGTCTTTCATTGGAATAACATCAATGTTGGGGAATATTCTGTAGCACTGATTTTTTTTTTGTTCATGTCAAGGGTGAATTTGAATTTGTGGAGGACCCTGGGAGCTGTTCATAGAAAGAGAATCTGCTGCCTTTGGTGGGAATATCCCTGAGCCTTCTAAGCTGCTGTGCTCCAGCATGGAAGAGCCTTGATCAGGATCCCCAGCAGCTGCAGCAGTAGCTCAAACGAGTCTGGCTACACTTTTCTCCCACTACTATCACATTCCCTTTGTGGTCAAGGTGTAACAAAATGAAACGCACAAACTTGAGTAAATCAATGTCTGATCAATCTATGTGTGTGGAGCACAGGACACAAAGAAAAATATAAAATATGTACAAACTGAAGAATTTGATGAATAAAACATTTAATCCGCAGGTGAACATGACAGAGGATTCTCAGTAAAAAAATCCAAAAGAAAAAGAGCAAGAATTTGTATTTCAAAATGCGAGTAAAAATTGCAAACACAACTTCAAAACGCAAGAAAAAGCAGCCAATCGCAACAAAGGCTGAACAAACTCTGCTGAGTATTGACACTTGAAAAATTGGCAATGCTGAATTTCCGCAGTAATTCCGTAATATGAAAGTTCAAGAACGGGGTTAGAAAGTTTTGGAGCGAGCGACATCTGTTCCTTAAAAGTGAGGCTGAGAAATTGTGGAAATCATCGCTTCTCTCCTTTGTAAAATAAAATAATTAAGATTTTAAACCTGAAAACCTGTCGTCCTTCAGTGAGTCCCTTTCATTGCCATCAAACTAAGGAAAACATAGTGATCCACAAACTCCATATAGATTCACACAACATTTTTAAAATGTTCAGGAGTTGTATATATCATACCAAGAATAAGTTTTTATTTTCTATAGAAAAATAATCGGCTGAACACAGTGTCACTGATCAACAGTACTTATTTTCAAATATTTTAAAGGGCAATAAAGCATTATTAATTTAATTTTTCCGAGAAAAATGGATGATGATTTTTGTCATTGAAATTTGTCTGATTTCTTTAAATCTCCTAATTAAATGGCAGCCGTGAGCTAAAGTTGAGAATGCGAAATTTTTTCGATTTTCGAACACAGGCCTACATATTTTTTTCCTGCTTCCACGTTTTCGCAAATATCAAAATTATGTGTTCATGAACCCCCAAAATGGTGCGAGGGGTCGATGATGATAGAGTGATGGGATTCCCTCAGCTCTTTTCTTTAAAGCAGGCATGCATTCTACGAATGAAAAAAAAAATTGGTTTCTCTGCTTGCTTTTTTTTCTTCTTCTTTTGGTTCGGGGGTTGTTGAGTAAAGGAAGAAGAAATATGTCGTGGGGGTAGGAAGCCGTGAAAAGCAATGACGTCCGAAGAGACGAGGGGGAGATTTGGGTTATATGGGGGACATGTTTTGGGGGTTGTTTGTTTGGCCTCTCGTCATCGTCGTCGTCGTCGTCGTGCTGCTGTCGAGAGTGTCGTTGATGCGGAGTGGAATGTAAGGGTGGGGTTTTAGTTGAAAGGCGGAAAGTTTTCGACTGCTGGGCGAGCTGTCAAAATCAGGCGCCCTGTCGACGGCGTCCCTTGCCTGAGGGGAGGGGGGAGTGCTTCTGGGTATGCCCCCCAATTTTTTATTTATTTTTTGCTTTCCTTTCCGTCATCAAAAGCATCCCTACAAAGGACCTGCGGATCTTTTTCTCTGAGATCTTTTTTCTTTTCTTTTCTTGATGAAAATATCAATTGGCTCTGGGGTTTTGGAAAGCTTTCGTCAATTTTCAATCCGAATTATAAGATATAAACTCATTAGAAGTTATCTTAATCACCATTCACGGGTTTTGTGTTTAATTTTCTGTTCACCTGATTTCAAGTGCTTTTGGAAGTGAATGTGTAAATAGGTGCTGACTGAAAATCGATTTTTTTTAAAGACCGCTTCCATTGATTAATTTTATATCATAATTACAAGCCTAGAAAATAAATAATGCCGTGGGATTTAATTTCCTGTTAAGCTGAGTTTCCGTTTCAAGCTTGAGCATCACAAGAAAATGCTTATCACCATCTTATCAGACACTGGTATAACTAATACTGTACAAAAATATTATTATTTTCTTGCATCAGAGTTTTAAAAAAAATTTGTTGGATGTCTGTAGAGTTGTGAGAATATTTTTTATTGCCTTGTGATTTAATGTCAAGTTTGACCTGGTTTTGAGGTGTTTCGAGACTTGGGCTTCATTTTATTGCGGGAATTACTTTTTGGCAAGCTTTTTTTTTTATTGGCACGAAGCATTATTTATTACCACGTTTTTATAAACTCACTTTCTTGTCTGTCTGTTTGTCAGGATCAAATTTTGAAACTCAAATTTCACTCACTTCCAGACTAGCTAGCAAGCTGAAACTTTCAGGATAGCCTAGAAACTGATGACAATGCAATCTTATGTGAAAAAATTAATTTTAAGAATATTTTTTAAAAAGAATAAAATGATTATAGTAGATTTCTATAATAAAACTTTGAGCAGGTTTTCCTTGGCCCCAAGAAAAAAANTTAAGCGTGGTGCGCATGGAGATTGTTGGGAAGAAGTGAAATACAAATGAAATAGATGCGCACCACGTTTAAGGTTATTTTTTCCTTTTTCAAAATGTGGTTTTTTAGATTAATTTTTTAATCTACTAAATTTTTTTCCCTACATGGTCTTGATGGCGTTCGATTTTATAAACAAATTGATCCGTCATTTTCAAATACTTTTTCGGACTTACTCTATCAGAATCAAGTCCATCTTTCATCTCTTTGGCTTTTCATTTTGTTATCCAAAAGACTTCCTTCATTTCCGCTTTTATGTACTGTACTGCTGCACTTTGTTTTCCTCGAGATCCAGATTTACTGGGGTTTTATGGACCGACATCTATGTGTGATGGGGATGGATGACGATGACTATATAGGAAGCACGGGGTTGGGAATGTTTGTCGATCACAGTGTAGCTGGGGTGTTACTTTATTAGATACTGTGCAGGAAATACATGTTACTCAAGGTACGTTTTGTTTTGTTTTTTCTGAAGAATTCCTGCAGTGGGGAACCTTTGATTTTGCATCTTTTGGTAAAATTTTTAAATATTTTCTTCGCAGAATATGCTTTGAATTTATAATGAGAAAATTTAGTTGAAATTCATATCGTGAGAATCTTTTTTTTTTTATGCGCTCTTGGTTGTAAATGATTTAGCAGCTATGATTTACCGTAGGATTTTCGAAAATATAAATCATTCATCAGGTAAAAGTATTTTATTGTGAATACACGTATACAAGTATTTGACATCCTTTGTTGGATACGTGTTGTTTTGGGTATGTGTTACTAGAAACAGGGTTGGGATTTCCAGTTTCAAGGCTATCCAGTGTCTCCTGCTGGGCTCTTACATCACAGAGCTTTGTTGTTGTGACTGACATGGCTGCTCGCATGACACCCCTGTTTCTGCAGATAATGTTTTCTTGATAGACCTGATTTGTACAGAATTTCAGGAAATATTTGGTTGTGAAATATTAGATATGTGAATGACATGCAGTATTATCAAAGACAGTTTTAGAATGAAGGTAACAAGGTTCTCTGGTGTCTTCTGGGCTCTTAAATCACAGAGCTTTGATCTTTTTAACATGGCTGCTCGCGCATGATGGGATGGATGATTCCAAAGCTATAGAATTGTTTTGTTGCTGGATTGATGCGAATGTCATGTGATTTACAGGGTGGGCCAAAAAAAGAGAACCGATTTTTCACTTGGAATAGCTTAGTTGGAGGCAAATTGAGTTTCAGCAATGAAAAAACACTTAATGAAAGCTTTTTTAGTACTCTTTCAAATGGTCAAATGATTTATTTGTCTACCCTGTATTATACAACATTTTTCAGTATGTTCTGCGCTATAAAGTCACAGAGCTTTGCTATGTTACTGTCATGGCCGCTCACATTATGACCCAAAAATATTTAAATGTGTCCCTGATTGCAGAGCAACGATTTATTTGCATAAATTGTTTCAAGGTAAAATTCTCCTAAAGGATTCGGGGAAATGCTTGGGATGGTTTTTCGTGAAAAACGAAATTCGAGTACAGTATGTGTGTCGGATTTCCGGTTTCCTGTTCCACCGGGAAACTGATCCGCGGATGTTATGTCACGAGCGGAAGTGAAAAATTCGCGTGCCTTCGATGGCCCATTTCCGGCATTCCTGTGCTCTTGGGAAGGGATCCCTCACCTCTCACCCTCAGGGGGCCATTGCATGCAACCCTTGGGGTCCCTATTTCCAAACCCTGGGTTGCGCAAAAAAAGAAAGGGGGGGGGAGCATATGTATCAGGATCAGGATATAGAAAGAATTTCCTTTCCATCTCATGGATATATAAGGAACGCTTTCCTTATGTCAATCCATCTTTTCCAGATTTTTTTTTCATTTTCCTCCATCATCTTCCTTCTTTTTTTCGGATGTTCATTATCTTTTAGGTTCCTGGGGTTGCATTGAACATTGCAAACCTGGGTTCGAAGGGTTCGCTGAGTTATTACATTTGAAGAGGCTTAATCCAGTGAGAGTGACACCTGGATTCTGAAAAATGAAATATTTCGCGCACAGAAGATAAACGAAGATTGAAAATTGCTTTTTTAGAAAATTTCCATATATTTTTTGTGTCTAGAACGTGAAAAATTCCTCCTTTCAAATGATCCAAACTTTTCCTTCATCTCTGCAATGTTTTCAATGTCTGCTTTCTTTTGACCTAACACTTATTTTTCTCTATTTTAATTGTGTCAAAAGATAGGCCAAACATTTTGAATATATATTTTTAGCATTCAAAATCGACCATGAAAAATTACTTTCTTGCGGTAGAAAAGCTTGTTCATCGCGGAAGGAAAAATGTTTCTCCAAACTCCACGATGAGGGAGTTTCAAGCAGGAGAAGAAAAAAAAAAAGCTTCAAAGCAGCCCAACTTTTTCCTGCCAAATCAGCCTCATTTTGGCAAAGCTCAAGTTTTTTTCTCTCTCTTCTTCCATGGGTATAGGAAATAGCATGAAAATTTCGCTGGACGAGAAGCAGCGAAAATGGGGGAGGTGAAGTAAGTTGTTGCGCCTTTTCGGGCCGCTAATGAGAGCAATTATTTCGCACATGGTTCGCGTGACCGGATCCGCTAATTAATTCACGCCACGATTGTGCCGATCGCCTTAATTGCTTCCGCATTGACAATGACTGCTGACGATGGTCTCTTTTTTTATTCTTCTTCTTCTTCTTCTTGCTAATTATGCCAACAAGCAAAAAAAAAAAAAAAAAAGGACAAGTTTCTCTCTTGGGAGAATTTCGGCACGGAAAACGGATCAACGGAGTTTCGGAACAAGGGGGAAAAAAGTTTTCTCTGACGGGTTTCTGCTGGAGAGGCAAGATTTGCAAGTTGAAAGCTTTGCTTTGCCTGCTTTCCATCAGTCGACCTTTTTTGGGGGGGTACAAAACCTGGGGAAATCCCTGGTAATTCTCGGGTTCCTTAACTTTCTCGAGACTGAATGCAATAATCCTCCAGCTGCTGCTGACATTGTTGTGTCGACATATTGTTGGACTCTTGCACGGAAGAGAGTTTTAATCCGAAACCGAAAGAGCTAATCGCAGTTTATCCAGGGCTTGGCTGCACTTCTCTCAAGTTTTGCGCTACTTTCGGAATATAATTTTCACTTGAAAAGACGTGTTGTTGCTTCAGTGTACCTTTCAAGTGTTCATTTCGAGGGTCCGCATCTCGGAAACCTTTCGTGAATTTTAATAAACATGTATAAAAGTGACAGGGAACTCTGAAAACTTCCACAGAGAAATCTCTTCCTGGGTACTTTTCAGAAGGTATTGAAGGGATGGAAGTTTTAGGTACTTTTTTACTGCCGGTAACATTATTTATGTTTCTGGAAAAATCAGATAGCAACTAAATATATAAATTATATATATTCTAAAGTATTTCTACAAAAACCGAGGCCATTTTTACCGCGTTAAAAGAGAAATAATCAGATTTTTAAAACTTGAAAATGTTTAAATGTATGAATTTTGGCCTGGTTTAAATTTTTAAGAGAAGGATTGCCCAACGTCAAATTTATTTTTATAGACTTCGTTCAACTTCATTGGGGGTAAGACAAACTTAACCCTAATCCAGTTTTACTATCTACCTAAAATTTTCAATATTAAACAAACATTGATGGATGAAAAACTTTTAACAATTCAAAGGACTTCGGGAATTTTTTAATGAGAAGAAAAAACAGTAAATGCTACTGTATTCACTCCATTCCTGCTCAAATATTTTGTATTCAAATTTTAAAGGTGCAGGATTTCGAGTTAAATAGTGTATTTTCTTGGAAAATGATCAAAAAAGTTGCCTGGCATTTTCAATAGATCTCTTTCAAAGGACAGGTTTGGAAAAGCTTTAATTTCCTTTTTCATACTTTTTAAATGCCTGTTTTAATGTTTTTAGAGGTATTATATCATTGTGGGTTAAAGGAAAAAATTTGAGAGTACGGCCTTGAATGTTTTTTCTTTCTTTTTCTCATTTCGACGGATCAAAAAATACAATTATATTTAAAAAAAGAAATATAGGAAATAGCCCTTTCTCTTCCCATTTTCTCTCCAGAAAACAACGTCGTCAGCAAAACTGTTGGGTCTTGGGGGGGGGTTGCTGCTATACAGCTCCCAGGGCAACCCAGGGTTTTTGCTCCTCAACAGTGGCCCAAAATTTCTACCCAGACCCTGGGGGAAGTTTCCAGCAAGCAAGCAAGCAAAAGCAAGGCAAGCTGGCTGTAAATCCCTCATCCCCATACCTGCATCATGTGTATATGCTTCCTGCCTCTGGGTTTAATACCACCCTGTTCCCCCCTCAATCTGTTGGGGGACTTTTCTCTCACTAGCAGTGTTGCCAAAACAAATCCAGGGCTTTTTTTCATTCCAAAAATTATTTGGGCAATACAGTTTGGAACAAAATTTCAAAAATCTCCGCGTCAGCACTGCTTCAAAATACTTGTATTTATTTGAAAGTTTTCAAAATGTTGTTTTCTGTTTAAGAAGTTGAAGACATTTTTGAGTGTGCGATGTCAAAATCTGAATTTTAAAATTAAGAATAGTCTTTGACTTTTGGGCAACTTTAGAAAATGCGTGGATTATTCAATCGAGTAGGAATTTTCTGAATTTTAATGCATGAATATATGATTTTTAAAATATGATCCAATTTTAATACATGAATTAACATGAATAACTACAATATTTCTGAGACAATCTGAATGTTGGTCAGCTTTAGGAGGTGCCTCCCTTATTCAATCGATTCACATACATTATACATATACTATATCAGATGAAATTTGACGGACAGTTCTCGTTTTGCCTGCTTGTACTTCGGACAGTTCGGCAACCCCTGAACAGGTTTCGGGGGTGTGAAATTTGTGCCGATGAAGCGTTAAATTCCTCGCATAGCTTATCAGACGATGGCAGACCCCAGCGTTGGAGAGGGGGCGAAAACGTGGCACCTACAAAGAAAGCCACTTAATTCCTGACATCACTGGCCCAAAAATATTCCTCTCAAAATCCCCCTTCTTTAGTCCCAAAAATATTTTTTTTTTATCCCCGTACAGTATTTTCTAATTCTGATGAATTTTTTTTAAGGTCTTTGACTTCGTTCGGGGCCGAGAGGCATTAGGCGAAGTTTTTGAAAATTGGGGGTTTCGAAGATCAAAATGAATGATGAAAATTAATTCTTTTGCATCTTTGGAGACATTTTTTTAATATTTCGCAAAGCTGCTGCTTGTATTTCCGCGAGAGTGATTTTCTGAATAAGATCTTGTCATTAAATTGAAGTGACCTGAACATGAAACAAAAATATATTTAATTCTTATTTTTCCTTCTACGAGCTCTTTATTCAAATGATTTCTGATGGAAATGTATGGTTTTTAAAACAAGATTTTTTAACGTGGCACGAAAAATTCCTGAGAAACTGCCCTAAAAATATTGCTCTCGAATTCCATCTCTTTGGCAAATAAAAAAAAAAGTTTTCGCATTGACAGTTGATGAAAAAAGTGTTGGGGACATTATTGACACAGTGTGGGTTCAAGAAGTAATTACCTGTGGAAAAAAGCATACAAAGCATTCAATGTGACGAAGATAATCATCTCTTTCAAAATCTTGGAAGACTCAATATTCCGAAAAACCTTCGAAGGAAATTCCGGGAATAAAACCGTAACCTTGAATATGCAAATTTTCAGGAACCTGAAGCAAGGAGGTGTTTCCTTTTCTTTCATCCCTTAATGGGCGCTTTATTTAAATCAAATCTGCACCCTCTGGGTATTTGAAAAAATAAAATAAATAAATGCCTCAGCATTTCAAGAATGTTTTGCTCTCTGCCATTTCCATTCATGAAACAGTAGCCATTTCAACGAAGGCCACTGACACATTTTCAAGTTTGTAATTCAATTTCACGTACCTCCGGATGCATTGATGAAATAACGAGCTTTCCAAATTTGGAGGAAAATTTTTCAAACTTGGCGAGATAAGTGGTCATGAAATAGTCAAATCAAATTCCAACAGGTAATGACACGATATTTTATTATTTATTTATTTCCCCACGTTGGACTCAGTATTCAAATGATGCCTTCCGGTATAAATGAATAAGATACGGATTCCAACAAGGTTTGAATCTTCCCAGAAAGTTATTCGTCAAACCCGGAATTCCTGAAAAATGTGCCTTTGATGCGACTCAAAAAATAAAAACGAAATGCTTTGAATCATGGAAGACTCAATTTTCGCTTCCGCAAAAGCACTTTAATAGCGTCCTTTTCCCCACTTTGAAGCAAAAGATGAAATAGTCAAATGGTGACAAGAACACCGAGCAGGAAGATGTTTTTTTCTCTCTCTCTCCCGTCTCATTATTCAAATTATGCGTTTCTCTGTGCAAAAAAATAAAGTAACAGTGTTGAAAGCTCACATGGTGGACCTTTGGAAGAGAATGAAGAAAATAAAATCGGAGGCAGTGATGTGAAAAATTGAAATAACATGGAAAGTCTCTTAGATGTAATTTTTTTCCCCCGTCGTCGCCCCTCTTTTTGTTTTCTTTCTTCCTCTTGGGTCAGGAAAGTTCACCCCTGAAACACAGATGGATGTGTGTCTTTGCTTGTGTATTATTGACAACTGGAGTGGAACTTTTTCTGAAAAGACACGCAGAAAAAAAAATAGCACGAGAAGCATTAGCATATTTCAGATTTTTACGGGACGTCCGAGGCTGATTTGGCGGAAAGCTGATTTTTGATTTTAAATGGAGAAAAGAAATCCCCCTTTATTTTGAAAGCACATATATATAAGCTTGTCAAAAGTGAGGAATTATTTATTTTTTCCAGTAACAAGGTCTAGGTGTTTTGAACTTCGTTTTTTAGCGCGTAATCTTCCGGAAAGCATCTTTTGAGCGCATTTTGAATGGAAGTTTCTTGTGAAAATTCCATCTCATTTTCGCATATATGAGGATGGTATCTTTCTTGCCCTTGGGGGAGTTGAATAAAGTTGAGAGCAAAGATGGCATTTCTCCATTAGGTTGATTGGCCCTGAGGACGTGGCACGAATTTTCTTTCGGCTCCCTGCTGGGGGCAGTTTTGGCTAATTATTTGCACACGCTGTAGGGCGAAAGTTTATTTTTTTGGCCCGAGGGCTTTTTTAATCAGCAACTGGGAGAAAGGCTTCAAAGAAGCGCCTGATGGTTATTACAATTTGTACTCTGATGTCTTGGAATGTTCTCAGTGAGCAGTTTTGCCCTTTGAACAAGGAAAACTTTATTTTTTCCAAGAAAACAAATATTCACTCTGTTAATTTTCAAATTGACTAATTGGGATATCATAAAAAATAATTTAAAATTATTTGAAAGCACGCTGGTTTAAAATGTGTTTGGCTCCAAAGAAAAACTTTTTTTGTTCCAAGAAAGAAAATGTTCACTCTGTTAATGTCAATTTGAATAAATCTGCATACCAGAAAAAATAATTTAAAATTATTTGAAAGTATTTTGATTGTAAATGTGTTTGTCTCCCATGTTTGGGAATAAATCAGAATACATGTTTTTGCTGTTTGTCCAAATTCAGCATGATGGGCACATTTTCCAGAGGGTATGCTTTTTTTATTCTGGAAACTGAATCAGAGATTCATTAAAAAAATTGTTCATTGAATTTTAATATTTTCAATTGAAAATTTACTAAACATTCAGATTAGCAAATAACCTTTATTTCTTTCGGCGATGAGCATTTTTATGCCTTTGTCTCAATTTCGAAATGTGAACGGGAAATTGTAAATTGATACTCTTTCTAAAAAATTTTCAAATTTACAAAAATCCAGGAAAACTTTTCGAGGGAAAATAACAGAACTTTCGAACGAACCCTCGAACGCTAGCTTATTTGAGACCCGTTTAACTGTAATTTTCTTCATCGTTTTCTTCATGAAAAAAAATCCCAGAAATTCAAGCATTGATATTGATTCTCAAAATAACGGATATGCTGATTCAAGGCAGGGCTGAGAACACTTTTATTTTTGCGTTGATTAATGAAGGTTTGATTGAATCCCGAGAGGAACATCTCAGTGAGAGGGAGTTGTATTAGCAATGCGCTACTCTGGGTTTTCTTGAATTACGATTTGATTCACGAAGTAAATTGCATTTTCATTGCGAGGCCTTTGGGAGGGAAATTTTATTGGAACCCTTGCCCAGAAGGTTTCTTTCATTTGCATAATTGAGTTCACCGAGGTTCTCATGTTGAGGAGAAACGTGTTGAAACCCTTCCCCGTCCCTCGGGTTTGCATTAAGGGAAAGAAGCAATAACAAACAAAAAAAGGATTGAGGTCCACTTTGTGAGTAATTTTTACACATCTGAAAAGCTTTTTTTTTTTTAATGAAAATTAGTCCTCTTGATGGCTTCTTGTGTTCTGATGGTGAAATACTATGTTGAGGAGCAGTTCTCTTTTTGTATTACTTCAGGAAACTACTTTTTTTTAATCCATTGCCTCACCCAGAGGTGGATTGAATTGCCATTTTCCCTCTCTCTCTGGAATGGGCTCCAGAGAAGGCTTTTTGGATTCTTCCTGCGCACATTGGTGTGACAAAGTGTCACCCAGAAGGAAGCCACAAATGTCAGGTCTTCTGAATGATGAGAGTGGCTTCCTGTGGTGAACAATTCATTGATTCCTTACCTCATGTTCCCCAGCAAAACAGGTGAGGGGGAGAAAAGTTGAGCAGGTTGGGATGAATAATGGAGTCTATTTTCCATCTCTCTTCCATATGACTGAGGGAAGGTTTGGGGAAATCATAAAGTTCTCAAGAGTTTTTTGTTGTTGTAGCAATTGAGCTTTGATTTAGTGGCACCCTTCCTTTGTGCAACAAAATTTCATCTCCAAAAATGTCATTCTTTGATATGTTGATATCTAGTAAAAAAAATATCCCTGATTTAGTGCCACCTGTTGTGTAGAGAAGACAATGAGAAAACCCCAGTGAAGGTTTTTCCTTCTAACTATAATTTTGGCTTAAAACGCTGTCTATGCACAACCTTCATTGTGGAGAATCATGATACTCTCTATAATGTATCCCTTTTAATCTTTACTTATTCTATATATGTTTTTTGGATTTGTACACAGATTCCTCTTATTTGATTTTGTGTTATTTTCCCTTTCCCTTGTGAATTGTGCTATTTTTTGCCATCAAATTACACAATAAATAATTCTGAAAAAACTATAAACTAGCATTCACGGTATGAATTGAATATTTATACTCAGTTACTAACCAGCTGATTGTTGTAATATTTGTCACACGGCATCTTTATCATCTGTTCTTATATTGGGTTCCATTATTGCACATCACGCTGAAGCAGTGCCAATAAATTTTCATGGGTGGATAGTGTCACTCACTTGAGGGTTGTTAATTTGTACTGCTCACCAATTTTAATTAGGTGACACTAGACAAGGTTTGATTAAAATCAAGGATTATTTGTCCATGGGAAATGGAAATCATTAACTTATCCATTTTTGGATGACTTCAAGTTAGATATGCTGAATAGTGTTGCTTACAGTGATGGTATAAATAATTAACCCCTTGCCAAATGAACTAGGTGAGGATCTGAGGAACAAAATAGAAGAAATCTGAAGAATTTACTATCTTACAAACTTTGTCTTGCCTCAAAATATCGTCCACCAATAATGTTTACAATTTTTCTTCAAAGAAACAAGGACTTGCTTAGTGAACAAATAGCTGAAGTTTGTCAACTGTATTTGAAAACACAGCGGATGCCTTGAACCCCTTGGAAATCCAATTCAATCTTGTGATTAGATTTGAATATACATTCTCTAGCTTTGATGATATTTTAATTTTTGAAATCTAACTTAGTGTGTTTCCATGTATTGTGTGCTTACTTTGATCATTGTAATGTATATTTTAAAAGTATTGGCATGGAATTGATTGGCATAGACCAATGAGGTTATATTTTGCAAAGATTTTCTGATTGGCTTACCTGACCTGCTGAAAATTGATGTGAATTGTATGGTTGCAGAATATATTGAGATTTTGAGTTTTTTTTAAATATAACACTTGAATATCCTGATATATTAGGCTTGCAGGAACTCACAAAAAATGTGAAATAATCTCAAGGCACTTGATATAGAAATACCTGGGACAAAATAAAATGTGTTGAGTGAGTGCAAAATAAAAGGACATATTCATTGATGATTGACTTTATTTTCTGAGAAATCAACAAGGAATGTGAGGATTTCTCTTTCACATGACTGGTTACAGCACTTTTGATGATCCCCTGGTAAAGTGCTGCATCAGTCATTCCTCTGCTATGCACTGAATACAGGGGATTGACCAGAGTTTACCTGCTCCCAGGGGTTCAATCTGGAGGGACGCTCATCTTGCAGGGATTCCCAGTGGGGGTTTCCCAGGAGAGATTCTGAAAGCGACCCCCAGGTTTTATACTTTTTTTTTTCATCACAGTGTCCTATCCTAGAAAGCTGTAATGTATCAATTGGTTTGTCACGCAATGGCTTCAGTGCCTCATTGTTGCCATGGAGAAGAACATAAGGGATTGATGAACCAACTACTGACTCTTTTTTTTATGTCAATGGCAGCTGTATATACACTAGAATGTTTTCTACAAAATGAAAGTGCTTTCAAGGAGGAATTAAAGTTGTTTTCAATTTCAAGGTGTCCTTCAACCCTTGACTCTCTTGAGGAAGGGAAACTATTTTTGGAAGCATGCTAATTAAACAGATGTCACTCCAGATCCCATTAGGTTTAATTGAGGACTGCAAAAAAAAATTGTAAGTCCAATGTCTCTATGAGAAAGAAAGGTATTTGTATTTGAACTGCGTTTGTCATGCTAAACGGAAAAGTGTGCGAAATGCTTGAAAAGTTATCTGGAGCTCTTGAATTTTAAATTGAATCCCGAAATACCATCCACTAGATGCTGTATTTTTTACCATTGCTTAAAAAACGGGATTTCTTGGATGGACTGCGTTTGAAATATTTTTGACCCATTTTTATTTTCCAGTTGAGCTGATATTTTTGTAGACATGTGCATGATCTCTGAAAAGGCAACGCTTAGGAATGCAATTTTTTATTTGACAAATATCGAAAATTAACTGCTCATGCAAACGTAGCATGCATAAAAATAGCTCCATTTGTGCGTCAATTTAAAATCAAATAAATGATTGCAAGAATTTAAATGCCAAAAAAAGTCGAAACGATTTGTTTCCTAATTTTGTCTTTCGCCTCTCCTGATGTCCTATTTTTTTTGTTAAATGCTAAAAATTGAACAGATGTATGATTTCATGAAAATACTGTACGACTCGTGCGTCAACTTGAAACCGAGTAAATTGTTTCAAGAATTTAAATGCGCAAATTCAATTTTTCAAATGGTAAAATTGAATAAATACATGATTTCATGAAAATACGGTATGACTGCGAGTCAACTCGAACCCGAAGAATGACTAATCTCACCAACGTAAACGCAAAAAAAAAAATCTGAATGATTTTTTCCAATTTTTTTTTCGCCCTCAATTTTTACTTTAAAAAAATTGAACAGAGATACGTATGATGACGTATAGATATTCCTAAAATTGTAGCTTGATGGGAGACACATTTCGGTCGGCGAGATGAAAATCTTAGGCCGGGGGATTTGTAAGGGAAGAATGGATATTGCTGTAGTCAGCTGATCTTGGCCCGGGGTTTCACTGTTCCTCTCCCAGTATATCAGTGGGTGGTTCTGGTGGTGGATGGGGGATAATCGATTCTATACGTATGTGCGGCTATGACGCAGAGTTGCCAACGGTCAGCTTTTGTCCTATCCTTCCTGAAAAGCGCAAAGAAAGTGAAATGAAAGCGAAAGTTGGAGGACGAAGAAGACCTGTACATATAGAAAGCATTGCAGCAGAGTCAGATCTCGACGAGAGGGGATGAGAGAAAAAAAAAGGGAATGCGAGACCCCGTGGAAAATCGAATTTCACGCCGGATTGAACGGAAATTTCCCGGATTTAGGGCCGGGTGTGGAATACAGTATATAGGGAACCCCCCGACATGTACATTTCCGTCGGAAATATACGTTTTTCGCGTCAGATTCTAGATGGCGGAAAATCGCATCGATCCCGAGTTTGATGTGAGGATTGTTCGTTAATAATTCCGTCAACAAGTGCGCCGCCATGTTGAAGCATCACGCGATCCCTTTAGTATGAATATTCATCTCACTTCTTGCGTTTCCTTTATATTCATAGTTTTTTTTGTCAGAAAGAAGGAAGAAAAAAATCAAATCGACGAAGGTTTCAGAGGGATCTATTTTCCCTTTTGATCGGGAATTGATTTTAATAATGAAGTTCCAAATTTAGCTTTTTTGGCATTGAGTTTGAAAAAAGAAATTGGAAATTTTCGGTTTTGCGACTCAGTTTTTGGCCGAGTGGTTTAGCAAAATACATCTCAGTTGCGTTCATTTCATATTTTTCCAGAAAGAAAGAAAAATGTAACGACGGTTTCAGGTATCTATTTTAATTTTCAACTGGGATTGATTTTAATGAAGTTCCAAATTTACTTTTTTCTGCCGCATTTTTAATTTGAGAAAACTTTTTAAAGAATCGGTTTTCCGAAGCAGTTTTTGACGGCGTGATTTTGAACATTCTACTCTCATGTTGCTCAAGAGGCGCAAAATTTTTGCAGAAGATTAACGGGTTGTATTTTTATTCTGATTCAAATTGAATTCGAAAAAGTTCCAATTTAGCTTCTCTCTCTGTTTTTCAAATTTTAATAGAAAATGTTCGTGCTTGTCTTCTGGAGTAGTTTTTGTCTATTCGAAAACTCATTGCACTAATTTTCATTCTAAATCATCCCGGAAATTAAAAAAGTGTTTAAAAATTTCAGCGATATATTTTTCTTTTGATCGTGTTTGATTTCAACGAGGTTCAAAACTTTACTAATTCGCTGCATTTTAAATGAGAAATAATCTGAATTTTCCTGTTTTCATGGAAATTTTTCATCAGATTCCAGAATTTTTGAGAATCAGCCTTAAAACTTACCGAAAATCTTAAAATTGGTTTTTGAAAATATGTCAAGAGTCGTTGCTTTTTTTTAACCATCGGTTGTCCAGGACATTTTCTGACGCAAATCGGCTGATTTTTGGCACGTGTGTAATTTCTGCTTTGCGGTTCCAAAATGTTGGCTTTCTTCCTGACTCACAAATCACTCGGAAATTCTACTTTGAAGGTAGCCATTTGTGCGAGGAAATCAGAGCTTTGACCGAATTTTAAATGATTCGAGTCTTTGATTGACAGCAGCCAAGATTATGCGAGGTCTGCATTTTTTGAAACTGAACAGGGTTCCAGTTCATGCTTCGAAAACCTTCTTCTCTGGCTGTCAAAATTTTGACGTACATGTCGGAACAAGTGCTTATTCGGAAATTCGTTGATTACATTGATTTTCTCAAAATCAGAAAAACAAAAAAAGGTATCATTGTACCAGCAAATACATTTTTAAGTTGATACGATTTCTGGTTTCTTTTCCTTTCACAAAGAGATATTAAAAATGACCATCAAATATATTTCAGAACAAATAAATTGATATTCTTATTTTTACAGTTCCGGAAATCTGATTCAAAATTCTGGAATTTTCTTGTCGTGTAATTTTAAAACTCCGAAGTACAGAGAATTGAGTCTCTCTTCTGAGCACGATTTTCAAATTTTAAAAAATTCCAGAATTCCTTCCATTTGTAAAAAGGGAAAAATAATTGAGTAATTCAGTATTTTGGGACGGTATTGGTATTCAATTCAAGCGTTTTTATGTGTGCATTACGTTTATCTGAGTGGAAAGCCAAATTGCATTTGCACATGAAATAACTTAAATATTTTATACATTTTGGAAAAAGTGAACTCGCGAGAAAAATTTCGACAACGTTCGGCTCTTTCAGAAAACGTTTTCAACATCATATTTCCAGCAGAATCTGTCCCAAGATCCGTCCAAAAAGCAAAATTGGAATCGGAAGCACACCAGTAAAAAAAAAAAAAGCGGAAGTGATTCCGGTGGGATGAAGAGGGGGGATTTGCAGAATGGAAGGTTGGTGAGGGTATAGATAGAGAAGGGAAATGATCCAGATTCGCACTCGATGAAGAGATGGGGGGGGGGGGAAGGGGCAAAAATTGCAGAGGGATGAGACGCACTCAAATTATCTCCTCTTCGGAAATTTCTCTCTTTCATGCGATCGCGTGATACGGGATGAATCTACATCGTAATGATGATATCTGGGGGAAGAAGAAGAAGAAGAACAAGTGGAAGTAGAAAAGGAAGAAGAAGTAGTAATAGTAGTAGTAGTAGTAGTATAGTAGTAGTAATAGTAGACCAGGGAATGGACTTTCTTTTTTTTTTTCCTGTCTTCGTCTGAAATCCCGATGAGGAAAAAATAATGTAGTCATCCGTCACTTTTCCTCTCTTCGTCGTTCAGAGGAATGCGTTCCACATTTTCATTCATTTCTGCTTTGATGGATATTTCTCTTCCTTAACACATTCCTCCGCTCAAGTCAATGAGCTGGCAATTTCAGACGTACAATTTATTCATTCGTTCATTTTTGCACGATTATGAGAAAAATCAGAGTCGATACTTCGGCATCGTTTGGTTTTTCCTGCGAGTCTAAAAAAAAATCTAAATTAATTTCCCATGGTAAGGTTGTTCCTCGACACATTCATCTTTAAAAGTCGCGGGTGTGTGACTCGAATATTTCAAATGCTCACGTCACCTTTAATTTTACAGTGCTTTATACGAGATCCTTGCAGTCAGTCACCTGGTGTGATGTGTAGAAAATATTTTGCATATACAGCTATATAGTACAGTATACGAGACAGAGGGTCCAAATCGTCGCGGTCCGCACAATGAACGCGTATGATCCTCAATCAGAACTTTGCGCACATCGCATAAAACCCCCTTGGGTTTCAGTTTGGAGGCAAATGAAGACCTCCGTATATAGGACCCCCTGGAGCAGACAAAAGAGGCGGGCGTTTGAATGGAAATCGAGCATGAAAAGCCTTTGTATTCCTTGCCCTTGCAATGCTTCGCACCTATGCTGCGGATTGATCCCCCCCACCCCCCTTTTTACCCCTGGTGTGTTAATCCCTTGGTGCATGCTTCAGCAGGGGGGGGGGGGTGGGATTTAATTCCTTGCCAGGCTGAGGAAAAAGAAAACGCAAACACCCTGGAGAGGCATGATGAGTCTGCTGATGCTATGCTGGGGTGGGGGTGGAAAGCGGTTTAGATGCAGCTCCAAGGGGTTTTATGGTCTTGCATTTGCAGTGTTGCCAATGAATGAATGAATGAAGGAATGAATGAAAAAGAACTCGTCACAGGAAATATCTACACAGAGCCGCGTGGGCGTTATTATGATGACAATGCCTTTTGCTATCGCCGATGAGAGCGACACCTGCTGTGAAACCCAGGAAATTATAAATGTTTTTTTTTTCCTCCCTGCGACATGCTTTTATTTAAAAATTTGGTCGAGTTAATTTTTTGCATTTATGTCAACAATTCCCACAAAACGAAATAAATTCTTCTCTGACTTGAGCTAGGCTAAAATATGCTGTGGGAAAAATAAAAGTAATTATTGTGAAGCCACTGCATCATTTGATATATGTACGGGATTTCCATTCATTAAAAATTTAAGTTTAGAGATCTTGACAGGTTTTATGAGCATGTGGAGATCTTTTGGGAGACTAGAGGTTGAAAAAGGTTGAACGAAACTGCATCCCGATTTTTACAAATTTATAAACTGATTTTCAAATAGGCTTGGTCATTATCTTTTTTTTTTAGGGGCACTCTGTAAAAAATACTGAGTGAGTCAAAATCTTTTCTATTGAGGGGTTGAAAATACAATGCTTCAGAATGTAAGTAAAGTGGGCATACTCTAAAAAAAAAGACCCATATGACAACATTTTCACAACAAAACTTTATTTCTGAACAAAAATTAAAATGCCAAAAACTTCTTCACCAAAAAATTCATGAATTTCAGACAAAAAAAAATTTTGCAAGGGATAAAGGTCAAATTCCTGTTTGATAAAAATTCAGTAAAAGTTGCAGTTTTGGAAGAATGACATCTGGTGGAGATTTGAATCAAATGCCATCTTTGGATTCGCTCGCTTGCTGGTAATCATCAGTTGTTTATCATTCGAAATGCTGGAAACATTGGTGTCAAAAAATGTGAAGAGGACGTCTTTCCACTCCTGGTTTTGACACGGGCCTCAACTTCACGTCAACACACACACACACACACACAGACAGAGAAATAAAGAAAATGAAGCTTCTTTCACACTCACTCACTCACTCTGCTCGAAAAAAGCACTCAATGGCTCAAGAAAAATCAGGACAGATGACAACACTGCCACACATGATTGTCACCAGCATTTTCCCTTTGCCGAGAAGCAAGGGCTTTTCCGCCAAAGCCAAGGAGTGGCGGGGGTTTTCGTGTGGGGGTCTGAGACTAATGGCTGAATAATTGAGGAAGCGCTTTTCCCCCAGGGAGAGAAGAAGAAGGGGGGTAAGGTTTGAAAACCCGTGTCTGCTTCTAAGAGCAGAGGCGACGGGCAGGCTTTTGAAAAACACCTTCAGGGGGGGGGGGGGGAATCTTTCCTGAACCCTATCCTCTGCCTCTTTCCGACGACGACGGACGACGAGGGGTTTCTTCCCATTTCTTATACACTTTTTTTTTCTGCACTTGTTGTGTGCTCTTCAGAAGAAGAAGAAGAAGAAAAAAAAAACCTCCCCTTGAGGAAGCATCATTTCTGAATCGTTCTAGAACGTGTCTGACATGCTCCTTGGCACTCTGTCTCCAGTCATCATCTGCGCTTCATTCATTTGATGGTTTGATGCCCTTTTTTTTTTCTTTGCGATTTTTGAAAAGGTTCGAAGGAGAGGATTTTTCATATCTTCGTTTACATTTTTCAGACGCAACGGATACGTGACTTTGCATCAACACATGAATTCAAAAATATTAGGTGTCATTTATCATTTCCTCACGCTTATTTGATGACCTTGGGTAAATTTTAAATTTTGAAAGGCTTCAAGGAGGGTAAATTCAAGATTTACCAAAAAAATTTTCAAACAAAGCATACTTTCAGGAAATTTTTAAATTATACACTCCCAATAAAACGTTGAAAAATTAAAAAAAAATTTATTTGCAAGGACTGTTCACAGCGCTTTATTCTGTGATGATTTATTTATGAACGGAAGTTTAAAATGATTTAAAGCGAAATATTTCAACATTATTAAGCCCCAGAAATACAAGTTTTCGCAGTAGTGCAAACAATTTTGAGGCATTAAGCAGATTTTCAGAGTTTGGACTGAATTTTTGCATTTTTGTGAGTTTAGACTCGCTTAATTGTCCTGTAAATTTCTTTGATGTGTCGGTTTTTTAAGAACGGCGAATGCAAAAAAAATTATTCCAACGCACCTGTTGTAATATTGCATGAGCACAAGATTACGAAAGCTAAGGTCAGATAAAAGCGAAAGGAATCAGGTGTCTGCATACTCCCAAAAATAATGCATTTCGCTCAGAACCATGACAAATCCTTACTCTATAACAGAGAACAAGAACAAGAAGAAATTAACTCCATGACCTTAATTCAGGCTCGGCTAAAGATTTTTGTCTCACTCCATCAGCAGCCTCTACATTACCCAAGAGTGTTACAGAATGCATTTTCTATGCCGGTCTTATTCCACCATTTGATGCAACGGCGAGAGAGAGAGAAAAAAAAGAAGCGGAAAAAGGGAAAGCCCAGGGGTTTCGTGAATCCAATCTCACACATTTTTCTCTATACTTATATAAAGGCATAAAAATGAAAGGGTACAGGAATCACCTGCAGGCGGAGGTGAACAGGAAACCCCTGCCTTATTATTCTTGCAGCTTCTGCGGAACCTGTACCTTTTTCCGCTTTCCATCTCAGTTCCGAAAGTCTATAAATTATTTTGTTGAATGCTTTCTGGGCAGTGTAGAGGCTAAGACGGAAATTTGTCAATTTTATCAACGCGGGTTTTTTGGGCATATTTTGTCAAGTGGAGATGTCTTTTAAGGCGTGTGGGGGGGGGGGGGGTTAGGGGGATTAGAGGATGGGTCTTTGGGAACTTGAGGAGTGACCCGGTATGAGGAGAGAAAATATCCTGCTCCTGTGTCCCGACCTTTCTGGGATAAATCTGATCGAAGAGTTCATCCAGGCGGCAAATCGCATTCCTTTCCGTCCACTTCATCTCCCTTTTCCCCCACCTCACCACTGAGTCGACAGCTTTCTCTCTTACCCATCCCTTATTGAGGGCATACTTGACATGGTGGGGGACACCCACTTTTTCCTCACAGAAACTTTTTTATTTTGTTGCTCATGTTACTGTCTTAGAATGCTTAATTCTTGAAAGGTCTGGAGGAAAAAAAAAGAAGATGCTCAGATTTTCATGAAATATTTTGTTGCAAGAACTGGAAAGTCTTCTTGTTGTTGAATGTATGAAACCATTAGAAGACACTCAGAACTAGGACAATCCTCAAGCAGCATCTGCAAAGTAAATTTATTTAAATCTCTTTCTTGCCCATCCTTCATTGAGGGCATCCTTGACATTATGGGGGACACCCGCTTTTTCCTCACAGAAACTTTTTTTGTTCATGTTACTGTCTGGGAAAAGATAGTACATACAGGTCTGGCGGAAATAAAGAAAATTCTTGAATTGCATGGTATATCTTGCAGCAAGAACTGGAAAGTAGTTTTGTTGTTGAATGTTTGAAAACCATTGGAAGACACTCAGAACTGGGACAATCCTCAAGTACAGTATTTGTGAAGTAAATTCATATCAATATCTCTCTTACTCATCCCTTATTAAGGGCATACTTGACATAAAGGGGGACAAACGCTTTTTTCTCACAGATTTTTTTTATTCCTGTTACTGTCTGGGAAAGCTTAATTCTTCAAAGGTCTGGAGGAAAAAATAAAATAAAAAGAAAATTCTCAAATTTTTCTGAAATTTTTTTCAGCAAGAGCTGGAAAGTATTTTTGTTGTTGAATTTATGAAAACCAGTAGAAGACACTCATAACTAGGACAACCCTCAAGTATCTACAGAGTAAATTAATTTTAATCTCTCTCTTACCCATCCATTATTATAAGGGCATGCTTGACATCATGGAGGACACCCACTTTTTCCTCACACTGGAGACTCGTCCCAATTCCGCGAATTCTTCAAGTCAGTTATGAATCACGCGCTTCTCAAACAGTTTTTTGTCAGAAAAAATTGATTTTATTTTATTTATAAATGAAATTTGTGAGGGCCGAGTGATGCCAATGATATTTGCTGAACTTGGCGGATTTGTGTTTGCATGAGTGTCTTCATTGAATCCGATGAGTTGTCCTGATGTCCTGGTAAATACCAATAATACCTGTCAAAGTCGGTGTCGACAGGAGCACAGAGTCCAGGACTCGACACCGGAGACGCACATGCGGCAATATGTAGTGACGAGAATAAGGATAGAAGTCTTGCTCCTGCTGGAGGTCTGATGCTCCCATGTGGTGGTGGTGGTGGTGGTGGTAGTGGTGCTGGGTGGAGAGAGAGAGACAGAGGCAGAGAGAGAAGAGGCGAGAAGGCGGATCAGCCCAGTTTTGGCTGAATGCATGCATATATGGTGTACTTGTCAATATAGGGGAGGGGTGACAACCTGGATATGCAGGGGTAGGAGGGATGGTGCACTCCTTGGGCAGAATCACTCATCATGCAATCGTAATCCTGTGGGTATGCAGCATTTAAAAATGTATGCTGGTAATTAATGAATTCTCTTCTCTTTGCTATACTTGCTGCAAAATATGCCATAGACATTTGAGAATTGATTTTTTTCCTCCAAATCTTTCAAGAATTGTGTTTTCTCAGACTGTGAAATGAAAGAATAACATTGCTTTGTTGACAAAGTATGTGTCCCCCTCAATGACAATTATACTCTCATTAGGGATGACCAAGAGAGAGAGAGAGGTTCAACTGTATTTCTTTTGCAGATGATTGAGGCTTGTCCTAGTTATGAGTATCTTCCAATGATTTAAAAAAAAAATCAGCAAGAATAAACTTATCTGGTTATGATGAAAAATATTTCAAGGGCATGTGAGAATCCATGTTTCCCTTCAAATCTTTCAACAATTATATATTTTCCAAGACAGTAAAAAGAAAAATATTCAATTTTGTAAAGACAAAGTATGTGCCCCAAAATGCCAAGTATGCTTTCCCCAGCAAATAATTTGACCATTGCAACCAGCATTGCAATGCCATTGGCATGGCATTGGGGCCCAAACGTTGGGCTAATGGCAGTTTGGTCACTGCCCAACATCTGAGAACAGGCATTCCCCCAAACATTGGCCAATGCATGCTGACATGGATTGGGAACCCATTCTGACATGCATTGAGAACATTTCCCCAAACGTTGGCCAATGAATGCTGGCATGCATTGGGAACCCATTCTGGCATACATTGGCCAATGTTTTGGGGAACATCCCAGCAAAAGCACACCCCACCCCATGTCTGAATCATAAGGAATGTCCAGGAGACAGGTTTTGCTTAGAGAGTTTATTTTGAATTTCTTTTGCAGATGCTTGTTTTAATCAAATTAAATGAAATTACCAAATCAAATTCAATATATAATTGAAAATAGTGGACAATTAATTTTTTACAAATTTCAAGCTCTGATATAGCCCTTGCTTGTGGTAAATTTGGATTAATTCTTCATTTGTTTTCAAATAAGAACTTTTCACTGTTCTGGGAAATAATTTAGCAATTATTTGTCAATATCTTTGGTCTAAGTATGACACTATGACATAAATGTAAAAAGTTTGCTTTCAGGGCTTTTCTTGACTAAACTTTTCAAATAATCTGACAAAGCTGCATTTCCTTTGTCTGTAGAGAACAAAATGAGGTTTAAAAAACAAAGCATTTCCACAGTACAATGCTGCTCAGTTTTGTTTGTTTGCAAGGGACATTCTAAAAGTTGATGAACTTCAACCTCAGAGCTTGACAGGATGTATTTACTTTATGTTTGACCCTCATTATTCACTTGCTCGATATACACACACAGCAACAAAAACTAAGTCTGGGGGAAGAAGGGGAAGTAGAATGTGTGTATGTGGGGGAAGGATGAAGCTTGCTGCAAATATGTCCAGCCCCAACAGCTGTTGGTGTCATACCTTTTTTATTCTGCCATCCCCTTACTCCAAACATTTCTTTCTTTCTTTCTTTTGGAGGGGGTTGACAATATTCAAAAGGGGGGGCACATGTTGTGACTGAATTCTGGAGCAACGGCTTTCTATTCATGGCTTCCTAGATTTTCTTGCTATTGACATTCCTTTCCTTTAGGGTGGATGGGTGTGGGTGGGATAAACAGGTTTGTTCGTGACAAGCACAGAGTTTTTCTTGGTATTTTGTACTGCTTGTTTTCCATAGCCCAGTTTTTTTTTTTTTCATTGTAGCTGCAACATGAATATTTCTTGGAAAAAGAAATGAACATTCCAAGAATATTTAGGATTCCTGCAATTTTATTTAAAAAGGTCCTCTCTCAAATATTTGAGGACCAAGATAAACTGTCATGTGTGATTTCTCCTCAAAAATGCTCTTCAAATTATTTAATCAATTGAAATTTGACCGGGAACAGGCTGAACACTTTGTGCACAAATTTGTGCTCAGTAATCGTCTTGTTTATAATTATTATTATTGATATTTTCTTTTTGTCATCTGAAAAAATGGAAAATTTTGCATTTGCACATATTCGTGCATTTGTATGTTCTGTGATGTATTTTCTATTGGCTATACTTGATCTTTTTTTAATTTTCCGTTCTGATATGTTGGAATGTGTTCGAATGATTGGATGTGGGAAAGATTTGTTGAACCTTGTGAATGCTGAAAAGTGGCAAATGAAGCTTGTTGCTCTATTTATCTATTTTAAAAGCCTCCTTTTGTGTGGTTACCTTCTCAGATTCGATTTTGGCAACACCAGAAAAGTAGCGTTATCGTCTGTATTTTCAGAAAAATTATATTGAAATCATAATTCAACGTGTTAGATGTGGAGCAATCAATCGCAAATACATTTGAGCCAATTAAAAAGCGTCCCTTCGACGTTTAAAAAATGTATAAATATATTGGCATTAATTTCCGCCGTGTCGCAATTTCCTCCACGTCTTCGCAATTTCCGCCCTTCACTCGGTGTCCAAGAAGGAAAAAATACATGTTGCATATCAAGGGAGCAATTTTTGCACACCCGAAAGATTAAAATGGGATGTTTTTGCACGACCGGGTGACAAAAGGTGCGAATTGAAATTCACGGAGCTCGATCGAAAAGAGGAAACCGGAAATTGAGTCGCTTATGACACGTGACGGAAGAAGTGGAGAGAGAGGTCCAACCCGAAAAAAGGGGTTCCAGGTTTTTCATCGACGCGAAAAGGTTTTTCGTATCTGCAATTTTCATCGAAAACCCCTCCGGAAATTTTCCCCTGGCCACGGGGGTGAAAACAAACGCTTTCAATGTTCGGAGAAAGAGAGCCAATGATTCTCAGCATCGATTCCTGATTTTCATGACGAGAACAAGATAAATTCTCACGGAAAAAGGTTTTTTTTTTATTTGAACTTTTGGATCTGTTGTGATTCTCGACGAGTTCACAAACGGGGTTATCGTATTTCTCAATTAAAATATTGTTTCTTTTTGCAAATATTTCTTGCTGAAGATCAAATTCTTCTGTTGCATTTTTCGTAAAATTATTTTTGAAAAAGGATTTTTGCACAGAAAATAGATTTCAAGCTTATTATTTATTGCCAACTCTCCTACACAAAGGTCTTCGTACTCTCACTGAAGACTTAATTAAATTTTAAATATTTTTCTCGAAGGATCAAAGAATTTTTGCGCAGGAAAAATAAATTTAACTGAGGAAACGGCGTCAATGAGAAAATAGTGCAATCTTTGGCATACAAATGGACATTTGAATCGACGGCATGACTAGATTAGATTTTGAATAAAGTTGAGTTTTTCATAACTATTATTCTGTAAAACGGAATTGCAACAGATTTTTTGCAGATCATGCTTAAATTTTTTCGAATTTGGGAAGTGTATTGGGTTAGAACGTCAGGATGGGTTTCAGACGAAATCATTCAAGTTTTGATGACATGAATCGCATTTTGATTGTTTTCTTCAATTCTTTATTTGTTCACAGATGAGTCGGCCCATGCAAGTGAAGCCAGCAGACACTGAGAGCAACAAAGGTGGTGAGTTTTTTCTACGTTCAAGCGAAAAAATAAAAATTAAAAACTAAAAGCCTATGCCAAAAAATCGAGAGGCTAGATTGAAATGGTTTTTTATGTAAACTTTAAAAAAACCTTTGTTTGTCTTTTTCTTTCGTCTTTTCCCGGGATCCGTGCGGAATTTTGGCAACCCCAGGGGCGGCAATTTCGCGGAGCTGAAAAGGTATCAGCGTGCTAAAAAAAAAAAAAATTGCGGAAATGTTGTTTTGAGAAAGCGTTCCTGGTTTCGTTTTTTTATCTCTATACGTGGTTTCTGTTTGATCGAGAAGGTGTCGTTTTGATTAATTGCTCGGTCGTTAGCTGAGACAGGGTGTCGGCAAATTATTTTGCCCTCATCCTGTAGTTGAAGTATTCTTTTTACAACAAAAAAGAGAAAAGAACACTGCTGAGGTGTATTAACCAGTTAACGTGGTTTTTGCAACAGCATCGATGTCGTGATTTTTGCACGCGTGTCAAGATGTTTTGCTTGCTTCCTAGAGTCTTTTTTTTAATTGAAATATTCACAATTTGGGTGCAAATTGGTGCCTTATCCCGAGGTGAACCTAGGAAAAAAAAATACTCGAGTGTCCTTGAATAGGGTAGAATGGCGTGCCATAATTTCCCAGTTGGTTTCCCTGAAGTAGGCAATGGGGTAGTCTGTTTTGGGTTGATTTTTTGTGGTGTTCACACCTAGTTCGTCTGTATATACAGTATCTTACATGAGTTATATCTTTTGCCTCTTTAAATGGATACCATTGGAAAACTTCCGCAGAAAAAAATATAGTATTGATATCTTTTGGAGGAAAATAAGGAGAGCTCTGAAATAAAGTCCGAAAATTTTCAGATCAGATTTTTTCAAAACTGGCGAGGCGTCGGATTCCATGCCTAAAAATACTTTGATTTGTATTCTGATTAGTTTATTTCAATAAAATTAAATATTTTTGGAAATCCACAAATTTTGTACTGTCCTACTTCTTGTTCATTAAAAGCGAATGAATTTTGAAGCATTTTCATACTGAGAAAGGCAAAAAAAAAAACGATCCAAAGGATCCTTATGAGTGCTAATATATCAAGAAATATTTCAATTTAATTTATAGAATGTAAATTTATCCTTTTTAACGGTATTGTGCAATTTTTTATTCCTCAAGATCATATTTAAATTTTTAAATAAATTTATCACTTTTTGAACGTGTTCCTTATTTTTTTAATTTTCCGCATGGCAAAGCAGAGCTTCAAACTTATTGTATTTGAAATTACTGTATCTTTAAAATTGTGCAGCCTGTTTTTAGCCGTGAAATATATTCAAAGATTTGGAAATTCCGACATTAGCATAATTTTTTTTGTTTTAAGCATAAATGCTTTACGATCGAGAGCTGGTCTAAAAGTCCAAGGTTGATTTTAACCGATTTTTCTCTGACTGAAGAAGCCCTTTTCGGTGGCACAAAATTGCTGGTCATGGGTTTTAGATTCAAAAATTGCAAGTCTTGGTGGAATTCTGTGAATCTAGGGTTTTCGGATAAAAAGATTTCTTGCAAAATGTGTGAACACTGCATTATTGTGCAGGCGGTCGGATTTTGCCCGACTACAAAGAGGAATGCTTGAATGAGAGGAAAACGTGCTCAAGCACATGGTTTCCTCATAGGGTTCTCCCCAACATGGTTGCATCCACAAGAGGACCCCCAAGATGGAGGGAAAAGGGGTTTTTTCTTATCCCTCGCCAGAAGGTTTATTTCTGGGATCTTATCGGTCGCAGAAGAAAAAAAAAAGAGGATGGAAAGTGTATTGTTCACACACTGTTTGACATTTCTGAGAATTTTTGGGTGCAAAATACTGGCTTTCATCCCGTGCACCTTTTTTTTTTGTGTACTCCTTTTTTTTCGCTACAGCCGAAGAAGAAATGCGGTCAATTTTGTTTCTGACGCTTCCGCCACTGACCCGGAAGTTTTCTTTTCCTTCCGGTCGAATGCTTCCCATAAATATCCCTGAATCCCACGGCTTTTCCTGCCTCAGTACTCCTTATGCTCATCAATGAAAGGCTTGTGAAAAGAATCCCGAGTTTATTTCAAGGGGGTCGATGGTTCATGAGCACCTAAGGGCAAACACTGGCGCAGACTGATATTGATGAAGTTAAAAAACTGTTTTTTTCAAAAATTTATAATTCCATACAAATTGGAAGGCTATCATAGAGCGAATTGCAAACAGTCGAAGGGGTTTTCTCTTTGATGTAAAAGTTTGAATATTGGTGCAAATTCTCGAGATGAACAAGCAGCGCGAAATTGACCCAAGATATGGGTCAGTTTTCCTCTTTAAATTTTCAGTCGAATCTGAATTATTCGTCACACGTTTTTGGCAATGAATATATTTAAATTATTGCCACGGTGAGTAAGATATTACCACAACGGATCCTTTAAATTTTTTTTTTTTAAACCCAACTCAGCCAATTTTTATGAAAATTTTTAAGCGCAACCTAATAAGGTATCAAGAATAAATATCTGCGGTTTTCAATTAGCATCTTGTGATTTTCCTATGGCAGTTCCATTTACAATTAATAAATTAAAAAATTCACGAAAAAAAGATCAGATCATTGATGATCATTTTTTCGAACTTTCTTCGAAAATTTCCTTATATTAGTTAATTGATTTCATGCTCCTTCATTAGAATGAAATCATTCTATTCTTTCCTCCCAGCAATAAATCCTCACTTTCCCCAGCGTACATATACATTTTTCGCCATAAAGGGATCCATCGCCAATTTCCCCCCACTTGGAAGCGAGAAAAGGTAAATTTTGGCGAGGGAGAGAGAAAAGAAGATGAAATCATTGATTACATTTTTGCAAACTGTCTTCGGAAATGTTCGAATAGTTTTATCGATTTCTTTCATCTCGTGAATCATTCTAATCCTCTCTCCCAGAAATGAATGCTAGCTTTCCCGAGAAAAATATTTTTTTTTCGCTTCCAAATGATTCTTCGCCGATTTCCCCACACTTGGAAGCTAGAAAAGGTAAATTTTGGCGAGGGTGAGAGAAAAGAAGATGAAATCATACATGACATTTTTGCGAACTGAGTTGTTCAGAGAATTTAATATATTTAATTGATTTCACGCACCTTCAAATAAATCAGAATCTCTCTCATTATCCTCTCACCCAGAAATGAATACTTACTTTCCCTTTCATAAATATATATATATATATAAATCGTTTTTCTCCGCAAAATGATCCCTTGCCAATTTCCCCCACGTTGAAGCGAGAAAGAGAGAGAGAGAGAGGAATTTCTGCCGGTATGCGCTAATTTTTCGGCAGTCTCTCTCCCTCTCTCTCTCACGTGTGCGCATAGCCGGAAATTGGAACCAAAATCGGCTCAGATCCGGAAGCAGAACTCTCGTCAGGGCCTCACTCTGAATTTTCGGAACTGGAAAATAACATATAGAGTTTATAGACTTTGCAGAAAAGTGGCGGGAAATGTACATGTGTGTGCGTGTGTGTGTGTGTGTGTGTGTGTGTGTGATGTGTTCGAAGGAGGCAGGGAAGAAAACGCGCACTCGAAACACGCGCTCGGAGGATTATTAAAACTCCCGGAAGCCCGATAATCCCTATAGCAGATAGATAGATAGATAGATAAAAAGAGAGAGAGAGAGACTATGAAGCACAGGAAGAAGAAGAAGAAAAAAGAAAGACGACTCCGGGACCCTTAATGAAAAGATCCCCTTGGTACACAGAGAAGAGGGGGGATCCGCATAGAAGAGCGGGGGGGGGGGGTATTAAAAAGCAGAAGATCCTCCTGACCGGGGAAAGGAAGAAACACGAGGGCGCACTACGGGGAGATCCTGTTTCATTACACCTTGGTGTGGGACAAAAGGTTTCCCCGGGATCCCTGATTTTCCCCTCCCCAGGTGATCAATAAATGAAAAAACACTCTGTGATTGTTGATTGAACCGAGGCTGACTCGTGTGCCTAATTTATCACAACGTTGGCCAAGGGGGTATCTCGTTCTCTTCTTTTTTTTCTCTTTTTGAGAATGTCACTTTTTCTGGGTGGGGGTTGGAGGATGAAGGTGAGGCTGAGCCAAAGGCATGCAAATCCTCTGAAAGCTGCTTCGACCCATGGATTTCTCCCGTCTGATGCATTTTCATCAATAAACGCGCCATGTTTGCTCACGCTTTTCTTCTTGGAGATCCCTGCAAAATTGCCTCTTGTTCTTGTGCAAAAATCCTGACGAATCCCGAAGCATGTTTTTTTTTCCCTAGGAACCCCTTCCGTTTCCGAAAGATCTACGTTGGCAAAACATGCGTTGAATTTCTGATCCAGAAGTTTTCAGCATTCAATTGTTTTTGTTTAATTCGAATAAACTTATCATTGGTTCTGTTTTAGCATTTTTCAAATTTAAAAAAATACATGATGTTTACATATTCTAAATTCCACATATCAGAATAATCTAAGCTCTGTCTAGCGAAATTATTAATAGAAAAATTCTGCTTTCGCCAAACCTTCGTGATATCCATTCATTTTGCACGGATACATTTTTAAAAGAAATTTAGCATCCAATGAGTAGTTCGAATGAAAATTTCACATATTTTGGAAACCTTTTTTTTCTTTGGAAGCTGAGCATTATTTGCATCTGTGATTGAACCTATTTTATATCTGCATGCATAAGTTGTGCAAGTGAAAATTTGCAATAATATTGGCCAAAAAATGTTTGAAGATTAAAATTGACGTATTTTGAAAAATGGCGACAGCGAATAAATTGGATTGTGAAAACGACGTTAATCATTAGGAGATGAATGAAAACGTGTAATTGCTTGAAAAAACTTTCAGTTCGTAGGTTTATATTAATCATCGTGATGAAAGAATTTAAAAAGATGAATCAAGTTTTGATGCTGGACCTGAGATGCAAAAAAAATGAATAATTGGAAAAGTTTGGTAGTTTTCGAAGCCCTATAGACGCTAAGGTTGACCTCAGAAAATCGGTTAATCCTATAGAAAAATCCACAGATGAGTTTTTAATCCCGTGAGGGATTGAAAGTTACATTCAACAGCATTTATTTTATAGCTTCGGGATTTACTTGGGTATAACCAGTGCATTTCAATGAGCACATGTTGTCTTTTATAACTCTTTTTTTTAATTTTTAAGATGTAATTTCGAAAAAAAACGGTTGTACACATATTATTCATTTTCAAAGTGACCCCCCGTGTTCAAAAAAGAGGGTAAAAAAAGAAGACCGCGTGGACGCATATCCTTATGGTTCTTGACGAAGCTTAGTCTTCAAACTGCATAATCCAGCCCCGGAGAAAAGAGAGTCCTATTCCTCGATCCCAATAGTTTTCTCCTGCGAGCAACAGAGAGAATTGATTCGTTTTTAATAACCAAAGTTTCCCGTAGCTCCACGAAAATTGTGAGGACATGTCTGAGTCTCCTCGAAAGGGGGAAAGGAAGTTGACGATGCTGCTGGCAAGTTGATGCAGAGACGCATAAATTTCACCGGGGGGTTCGTATGGGAGCGAGGGGTTTCCTCATGATGTGTCCTTGCTGCTCCAGGACCTGCTGCTTTTGATAAGACCCTGTTGCTGCCTGCTGAGGCAACAAAAGGAACGTTGAACCCCCTTCGATATACCGTCGTTGAGCCACGATACTTAAAAGCCGCGCACCGAAATAACTTTGGGACCAGCCAGGGGGTCCACTAGAAGTAACCAAGAAAGAAAAAAAAAAAGTGAAGATGGAAAAAACAATTTTTCAGAAGCAATAGAAGACTCTAGCATCTTCAAATTCTGGAATAGGTTTGATTCAATTTTTAATTTCTTAAAAATTAGATATACAGTATTTTGAAATTATATCCCGCTTATGTCCAAATGTTGTGATGCGCATCATACTCGAAAGTGACAAAAATGTTCCTGATTTTTCTAAAAAAAAAATTGAGCCTCGTAATTAGATCACATTACAGATATAAAATGACGAAAAAGAAAGTAAATACGATTGCTGTCTCCCTATATGTACAAACCATCCCTTAGGATCCCAGCAGGTGATCTTCATTGGTTCTTTTTTTTCCTTGAAGATGGAAACATTTTTTTTCAGAAGCAATAGAAGCCTCAATCATCTTCAAATTCTGGAATAGTTTTGATTCAATTTTTAATTTCTGAAAAAGGAATATACTGTATTTTGGTATTATACCCTGCTTGTGTCCAAAAAGTTTTGATGCGCATCATACTAAATTGAAAAAAAAAGTTCCAGAATTTTCCACAAAAAAATTTAGCGTCATAATTCCCAAAAAATTAATATATAGTATTTAAAATGATACCCAACTTTTTCCACAAAAAGTGTGATGCACATCATAAGTACGAAATCTTTGAATTTTTTAATTTTGTAAATTTATATTTGGATCATATTCCAGATAAAAAACGATAAAACTCAAAGTAATCACAATTTTTGTCCTCTTGGAAGTATTTCAAAATTTTTTTTTGTGATGTAATACTTCTCTGGGCAGGAATTCATTTAATTAAAACACTTCAAGGTAATTTATTTTGTGTCGTTTGCAGAAGATGTTTTTAATTTTTATCGCCTATATGAACTCGATCAAGAATTTAATGATCGTTGAAAACTTGAGTTACATTGAAAAACATTGTTTCAATCCTTAGTTCCACCTCGAGAAATGTGCATAAAATTATTTTCCCGAAGTACTTTTCATAAATAACAGAGGAAATTTATCATTGATTCCAGGAACTTTGTATTTCCGGAAAAGGAGAAAAATCTTGATTCAAACTTTTTCCTCATAAGCTGGAAATATATTAAGTAATTTGCGACTATTTTTTTCGGAATGACAATTGTGTTAAATATAAATTTTTGTCCGATGAATGCGTCTTGCAAAAATGTGTTTTGGCTCCGCATCATTCAAAATTATACTTATCCTATACAGTACCTGGTTTTCTGAGGAAAGCAATATCCCTAAAACACAGTCACAGTCCATTTCATGTGCTCTGTGTTGCTTATTTACGACATGTGAATGCAACCAGGAATAAATTACTGACATTGAGAACCGTTGTTCCACACATTGTATTTTCCTTTACTGAGTATGTTGAAGCAAAGAAACTTGTTCTTGAAAGAAAAGGGGGTTTCTTAGAAATGAAAATAGAGAAGGTCGTCGCTGGGAACCATTGCAAATACCTTTCTATAGAAGTACTTTTCCGAAAAGGGGTACCTGAAGGAGATATTTTATTAGACACGGGATAGTAGATATCCTGCTGGCGAGAAAAAAATCTTTTGTCGTTGTTTGGCAAAATGAGCCTCCTTTTAGCGAATGCATGAGTTTATGCTTTACTTTTTTATTTTGGGAAGCAAAAGAGAATATTTTTTGGGTGTCAGATAGGCTTGCATACGTTGTTGTGAAAATAGCCAGATTTGGCAAAATGAGCCTCCTTTTAGCGAATGCATGAGTTTATGCTTTACTTTTTTATTTTGGGAAGCAAAAGAGAATATTTTTTGGGTGTCAGATAGGCTTGCATACGTTGTTGTGAAAATAGCCAGCTTCATGTCCTTTTTAAGTGTGTTTTTTTCTTAGTGTCAGAAAAAATTTCTCAACCAACGACATCCTAAAAACATCAGATGGTTTTTTTTTTCAAAATACTTGCTGATGGTGGTTCGTTTTTTCTACGCATGAATTGCCAAATTTTTAAAGAATAATGATAATTTCTCAAGTTTGCTCAAATTATATTCTCCAAAATTGAAAAGGAGGAAAGAGAGTTTTAAAATGTAACTCATCTCTTCAATTAATTTTTTGCCGATTTTTAGGCAGCATGCTGAGTATGATTTTTAAATTGTTGAATAAGTAAGGGCGTCAAACATTTTAAAACGTGTTCTCAAGAAAGAAATTTTGGACTTTTTGAATTGTTGTGTTCATTTTTCAATTGAGCAACTTCAATGAGATTCACTAGAAGCTTCGTTTTTTGATCGCTTTTAAAGATTTTGACTCTGAAAATTTTTTTTTATTAATTTTCTTTCAAGGCAACTATATACTGAGATGAGAACGTTGAAATCATATGTAGTTCAAGAATAATAATTATTTCTGAATTTTATTCAAATTTTATTTTCCAAAGTTGGAATAGAGGAATGAGAGTTTTAAAATGTAAGAATATTTTGAATTGATTTCTTAGATTTTTAGGCAACATACTTTTAATGATTTTCAAATTGTCGAAGTGATGGCGTCGAAATTTTGAAAACGTGGTCTCCAAGAAATAAATGTTTAGACTTCGTCAATTTTTTTGTTGATTTTGCGATATGAGCAAACTTGGTGAGATTTGCTAAAAGCTTCGTTGTTGCTCGATTTTTAAGATTTTGGCTCTGAAAACTGCGTATCCAAATAAATTAATTTCAAGACAATTTACTGAGAACACTTTGAAACCAATTCTGGTGAAGCCATATGTATTCTGTATATATTTTTATTCTGAAGGATGTTGTTGGTTTGAAGTGATTCGTGGTGTTTTCAACCCAGCCCTTGTGCGTGTGTATATATATATATATATGTGAGTGTGTGGTGTTGTGCGTTCCTGTGGTTTATTTTTTTTTTTCATTTTCCTTATTCGGGGGTTTTTGCAGAAGAACGAAAGCTTTTCGTTGGCATGCTCAGCAAGCAGCAGACTGAGGAAGAGGTCAAGCAGCTTTTCCAATCGTTTGGAGCCATAGAGGAGTGCACTATTCTCAGGGGACCAGACGGCGTGTCGAAAGGTATTTTGCGCGAATATTTTTCTTGTTTATTTTTTATTTTTGCCTGTGAATGCTTCTGTAAATTGGAAATGTTTGTTGGTTTTTTTTTTTGCGCAGGTTGTGCCTTTGTGAAGTACGGCTCGCATTCGGAAGCTCAAGCAGCAATCAACAGCCTTCACGGAAGCCAAACCATGCCTGTGAGTTTCAATACTTATTTTTTTTGGTACTGTACCTATTCACGCGTTAAAAGTTAATTGGTGTGTATCTAGCAATAAATGAGTGAATGTTTTTTGTGAGGAATATCTCAGGACTTTTTTTTCCAAATGTTCTCAAGTTATCCAGCAAGGAAATTTTCTGAATAAACTATTATTTCTCTTGTCCTTCAACCCTTCTTTTCCTGATTACTAAAATTCTCTTGATTAAAGAACTTGCATTTGAGTTGTGAACCTGAGCGGATCTCCGAGCAGAGAAGCTTTTTTGCATATTGTGCAAAATCCTGAGCAGTGAACTCAAATTCCCATCCTTTTAATAAACCATCTTAAAATAGGACAAAATTGTCCCGGCTGCAGTCCGGCTGCTTGAACGAGTTTTCTTTCATCTCTCCTCATAAAATTTCTTAAGCACTGATCTTTTACTCAACACAGACCTTGTCAAAGTCAAGAACATCTTTCCAAGCATCTGCTTGATTGAAAGCAATTAATTTGTATCCTCTCTTTTTTTCTTCTTTGTGAGATTCCTCAAGCACACAGTCTTTTTATCACAAATATCCTACTTATGAAATACAGTCGTGTGAATGCACAGTACAACATATATACATTGTCATGGTTTTTTTCAATTTTTTATTATTATTTATTTATTTCCTTACTTGATTCAAAGCAATTAATTTGTATCACTCTCTTTTTTTTCTTCTTTGTGAGATTCCTCAAGCACACAGTCTTTTTCTCACAAATATCCTACTTGAAATACAGTCGTGTGAATGCACAGTACAACATATATACATTGTCATGGTTTTTTCAATTTTTTATTATTATTTATTTATTTCCTTGCTTGATTCAAAGCAATTAATTTGTATCACTCTCTTTTTTTTCTTCTTTGTGAGATTCCTCAAGCACACAGTCTTTTTCTCACGAATATCCTACTTGAAATACAGTCGCGTGAATGCACAGTATACGGTATATATAGACATTGTCATGATATTTTTTTAGTTTTGTTTTTA
>CAJPEX010001824.1:0-38007 GCA_905338405.1 Notodromas monacha
ACACAGATACGAATGAAAGACTAAATTCGTCGGGGAATTCGGGTTCTCCAAAAGCTAGCGTATCGAATTTAATGTATCCGTTGAAATATTCGCGACATAGGGTGCACAGGAGTGTCATAAAAATCCTCTCACACTCTGTTGATCCTTCTCATCTATTCAGCTTCAGTTCTTTTATTCCCTGTTTGTTCGTACCACATGAGCGGAATCTAAAGAAAAGCTAATACAATAGCATGTATATAGTACGGTATATTAGTACAGTAGTGCAGTATTTACCAGGGGTGTACACAATTTTTTCGGAATTCAAATTGGAACGGCTTATATGATCGCACTGAAAAACATTTAATTGTTCAGAAAAAAACATTATTTGGCACAAGAAAAAAAAATGTTTAGCCCTGTTTGACGCATTTTTGGGGATGATTTTTGCAAAAGTCACACGCCGGCAGCTTTCTGAGGGGCCCATCTCACAAATTTTGTTTTGTGTCCCCCTGTTTTCCCTGCAGAATTCTTCAACTTCACGGAACATATTGAATCCTAAAGTTGCCGCAATTGATTGATTGCTAATTCTGCCAAATTCATAATTATCAGCCTTAGGATGAGAAGGTGGCGGCTGGGAATGAAAAGTGTGCAATTTACCACCCTTCGGAATGAATGCCATGCCGATTTCAACAATTTTGAGGAGAAACTGGGGTACATCAAAAAATCTGCGAGATATATGGGCACCTCATTTTTTGTGCGAAGAGCAAAAAGCTGCCAGTGTGGCTTTTGCAAAAAACAAATTTGAAAAAATATATTTCAAGCACAGGGCTAGATATTTTTCTTGTGCCAAGGAATGTTTTTTTTTTCCTGGCAACTGACAAGTGATTGTTTTCAGCTCAATCCTATGCTGTTTCAATTTTTATCCCGAGAACTTTTGTTAGATCCCATGTACACATCTTGTGAGATAACCCTGTGCAGTCTTGACATGAGACATACTCGTATCCTGGAAGCAGAAGGACAAGACATATTTTGAGTCATGGGGTCCGAATTGATGGAAGAAAATAAAGTTTGCAGAAATCAGCAGATCTATGCAGTTTTCACAAGCGAAATAGCTGTGGGTATTTTGAAGAATTTGAAAGTTCGATTTTCCGCTCATCGTTGAAGATTGGAAATGTTTAAAAAATAATATTTCTATACCAAGATATATTCTGTTTACCGACGATTGATATTTTTTTTAATTTTTGCTGCATAAAGCCGAAGAATATTGTCACGTGAAAGTTACGTTTACATTAACTAATTTTCAAGATGGATATCTTATTTTCCGTTCCCATAAGACGAACGTGATCTCACATCTTCCAAAAATCATTTGGTGCTTCATTTCATTCAAATCAGTGATATTTTGTTTTTTCTCGCGCCGTGAATATCAATTTTATTCATCTCCTGAACATTTAAACATGACCCAGCTTTTCATCCAATTTCTGGAAATGCTTCATACCTTTCTGGCAGTCTTGAACATTGACGCTTCAGAATAATGCAAGGCAGGAAAGACGGGAGACACATAATCATTCATCCATTATAATGGGCGTTTGGCCCGGAAAATTGTTGTCTCAAAATTGAAACAGAAGAGGGCCTAATTAATTCGTGCCCAGAAACGAGTTGGACACGATTGTTTCGAGGTTTGTGCAAATAAGATGCCCAAACCATCACACAGACTGATGGAGAAGGCTTTTGGCAGAGAAAACGCTTCATGCTTTGCATTGTGCATCTGACGGAACACGATTCAATTAAAACCTTTTACAAGTTCACAGACTCGCATGCTTGTGGTAAGTGAAAGAGCAAAAGACTTCCAACGTCTCAAAAAGGGCGTTTTTGGATTAATTTTTTATAAAACAGGAGTACATTACGTTCATACGCACATTTTCAAGATGATAAGCTTCAGAATACACAAATAGGAATTCTTGCACATGTTCTTTCCGCGAATTTTTTTTTTTTTAATTTGCGCACTCGATAATTTGCGTAATTTCAAATCCAGCAAGCTATAATAACAACCCTTGAGACAACATTTTCACAATCATCGGAAGACTGAGGAAACTACAAAGTAGTCGAGAAATGGAGGCATTTCATGGCAGTAGATTTTATATTTCCTCCAGCTTTTCTTTTTGCTAAAAAAAAGCAAACCCCCAGGCAAGGGCACCGTTAGCCTGGGGAACGTTACTACTAATCTAACTTAATTCTCTTCACTGCAAATACTGACCCATACATAGCAACCAGGATCCCCCATCCTCAGAAATTTTAGCGGGATCTTGGAATTTTGGATCCGCTTTTATTCTTTTACTTAGGGATGGGTTGGGATAATATTATAGATATCGGGACAGTGAAGAGAATTAAGTTAGATTAGCTTTTATTCTTTCACTTAGGGATGGGTTGGGATAATATTATAGATATCTGGACAGTGAAGAGAATTAAGTTAGATTAGTAGTAACGTTCCCCAGGCTAACGGTGCCCTTGCCTGGGGGTTTGTTACTACACTCTAACTAAATTCTCTTCACTGCGAATCTTTAGAATTGGATCCAAAGTCCGAGATTTCTTTCTTTTATGTGTGTATAGAAAACACGAAAACTTTTTTAAGTTTTTATGGTGTGACTTTTTACGATGGGAAAGAAGTTTGCACGGTTTCCCAGGTTCTGGAGAAAACACATTTTTATTACACTATACACGGTTCACGGCAGCTGCGGTCATAAAACACTCGTCACTGCTTTTGCGCAATTTTCCGCTTCTTGACACATGCGCAAGTTTGCATTGCAATTCCGTCTTCCGGGACAGGCACTTTTGTCTTTTGTTTCGTGCTGTTTTCGACTTCTGGTCGATTGGCTAATTCCGGTTGTAAAACCGGAGAAGATTTTTCCGAAGAACATGTCGTTAAATTTATTTTTGGCCCTAGGCCTGGTTTTTGCCGGGAAGTGCCTGGGGCGCAGCTGCTGCTTGGTGTCAGGGGGTCCATTAGATGTTGCCCCTTCTTTGTCAATTGCCGGTTGTAATGTTGTTGGAAGGTTGTTTCTTGTTTCCATCCTGTTAACTTCGCAATAGAGTCAAAGGATCTATTTTTGGCCCACGCAAAACTCGCAGCTGCTGATCTCGTAGATCCTGGAGTGTCAGTAATTCTGATTTCTCCGAGGATTTTTATGAGCCATTGCCGAAGTGTTGATTTTTGTACACGTTGGCCATTATCAGCCCTGACAAAAAGGTATGGGGATCTTGCCTCAAAATTAGTAATATTTACATAACTTTTTACAAGTTTGATAGGGCAGATGCGAGGATTTGTAGTATATGGCGCCAAGCAAATTCCTGTCCTGGTTTGTTGCGTGGCTAATGACGTCTTTTGGTTTTCCAAGAAAGGTATGAATAGGTCATTTCCTTCCTGCCAAAAATCCTTCCCCAATATAGTATATGGCGCCAAGCAAATTCCTGTCCTGGTTTGTTGCGTGGCTAATGACGTCTGTTGGTTTTCCAAGAAAGGTATGAAGAGGTCATTTCCCTCCTGCCAAAAATCCTTCCCCAATTTTGAAATGTCATCAACTCTAAGTCCTGTGGCTAGTGCCAAAATCAGCAGTGTTTCTTTTGCCTGTTCAAGGATTGAGATGGGCATGGGTCGTTCTTGTATGTTCTTTAAAACCACTTCTGCGTCCCATATTGATTTTTTGGGTTCGAAATTCCTGGAGGTTCGTTTTGCTCCTTTCATAAATTGTTCCAGTTTCTGTTGGTTGATGGTTTCTGCTAACCCAATTTCCGTTAACCACTGAGTGACTGCTACTCGGATTTGGTGAATGTACCCAAAGGAGTATTTTTGTGGTATTGCTGTATATACAGCCAAAAATCTGAGGAGCGTATCTGACGTAATTGTTTGCTCTGTTTGTCCAATTTGTCCCACAAATTTTTGAAACTTTTGTACGATACTTTTGTATTGCTTTTTTGTTGTTTCTGCTCTTGCTGCTGCAATTGTTTCTTGCACCACCCGATCTAAGTGTTGTGCTGAAAGAGGGATGCTTGGACTATTGATTTCCGCAGGTGGTGACATGCTGTCGGATTTTGTGGTAGGATTAGTGCTTCGGCTAGGTTTGGCAGGTTCAGGTATGCAGTTCGGGTTTTTTGGAGTTGAGGCCACCACGGCTGCAATGGCCAGTTTGGATGTATCAGGATTCCGTTCACCCTTTCTTCCTTGATCTTTTGTAGCACCCTGGTTATTAATGCAAAGGGCGGAAAGAAAAATCCAATTTTGTCATTCCAATTTTGTAGGAGAGCATCGATATGAGTAGCTTGGTTATCAAAATACCAAGAGCAAAACCGAGGTAATTGGGTATTGATTCTTGTTGCAAACCAATTGATAGTGGGTTTTATCTTGAAATATTGACAAGTTTCTTCAAAGTATTTGACTTTTAATTTCCATTCTGTATCCAAATTTGTTGCCTCCTTTCTGGTAAGTTTTCTTGTTAATTTGTCTGCTGGGTTTTGTGCTGATGGTATATAGATTGCTTTTGCAGTGGCCTGATTTGCTTCTAAGAATTTCCATAATTTTTTGGCTTCTGTATCGAGTCTGTTGACCATTCCTCCAGCTTTGTTGACATATGCCACTGCTGTTGTATTATCGACTTGGAAAATGATGAAGGCGTTTTTGAAGTTTATGCCTTTTCCTTGGAATATTTCCAGTGCAATTCTCAATACTCTTAATTCAAGTAGGTCAATTGTATCTTGATCTTCTAATTGCCATGTTCCTGAAATTTTGTGTGTTCCCAAGATCGCACCCCATCCCCCTTGGGTTGATGCGTCTGTTGTAATTTTGTGGGTGACTTTCTTTGATATGAAAGATTTTCGACATGGGTGTTTTAGTTCTTGCCACCATATGATGTCTTCCATTAGATATATAGGCAGAGTGATCTTCTGTTCCCAATCATATATAGGTTGTGGTAGTTTTGCCTTGATCTTCTTGAAGGAACGGAAATGTGCTTCTGCATATGGAATTGCTGACATACAACTTAGCATGAATCCAATTTTTTGCGCATATTTCCTTAGATTGATGACTTTTTGATGGACACAAAGCTCTTATTCACACGACTATAGAAAGAAGTCAGACAACATAAAAAACAGGCCATCAACCAACACTTGCAAATTGCTGTCTATAATAAATCCCAGATGTTTTCTTCTTGTATTTGGGATTAATCTAGATTTCTCTTGATTTATGAGAAACCCTGCATCAAGCAATAATTGTTGGCAGGTGTGTGTATGCTCCTGACACTCCGCAAAATCCGAGGAGACAATTATTGTGTCGTCTATATATGCGTGGACCCTTATTCCTTGCTGACGTGCGATTTTCAATAGAGCTTTCATCAGTATTGTAAATAATCTTGGCGCCTCTCGTAAGCCCATAGGCAATGCTGTAAAAATATATATTTGCCCTTTCCAATTGAACGCAAAATATTTTTGATGTTCTGGATGGAGAGCCACATTGTGGTATCCTTTTGTGAGGTCTATTGATGTCATAAAGTCTCCCTTTTGTATTCCTTGGATTACTGATGCAAGACTTTCCATTTTAAAATGTTTGTATGGAACACATTCTTTATTCACGGCTTTGCTGTTGAGTATGAGTCAATAGGATCCGTTGTGGTTTTTTACTGCAAATATCGGATTTATCACAAGATCTTGTTGCCAATTTTGCTTGCTGATCACTTTTAATCGTAGGAGATCCTTCACAAATGCTGTAAAAATATATATTTGCCCTTTCCAATTGAACGCAAAATATTTTTGGTGTTCTGGATGGAGAGCCACATTGTGGTATCCTTTTGTGAGGTCTATTGACGTCATAAAGTCTCCCTCTTGTATCCCTTGGATTACTGATGTAAGACTTTCCATTTTAAAATGTTTGTATGGAACACACTCTTTATTCACGGCTTTGCTGTTGAGTATGAGTCGATAGGATCCGTTGTGGTTTTTTACTGCAAATATCGGATTTATGACGAGATCTTGTTGCCAATTTTGCTTTCTGATCACTTTTAATCGTAGAAGATCCTTCACAAGGTTATCTGTTGCCTGGATATCCTCGTTACTTTGTATTTGAGGATTGCTTCTAGAAAGTTCGTGAGGTGGAATTTTCAGGAAATCAATTTTCACTCCTTTTATCATTTCTAATATCCAAGGATCCCTTGTGATGTGCGTTTTCCAAAAACTTATGTGGTATTGTAGTCTTCCTCCCACAATAGTATCTGGAATGTGACTGACCTTTAATTCCTTTTGGCACGCCAATTGGCTCGGCCCCGGTACGAATTCGGGGTTTGTTCGTCGTTCTGACGACGGAACTTGTTGGGTTGGCCCTCCCCTAAAAAACGCTGGAAACGCATTTGGCCTTGTGGTCTTTGGTATGGTCTCGCTCGAAAAGCCTGATGACCACCACGTGCACTTGGCAATTTTCCTCTCCAATTTTGCGTTTTTTGGAAGGTTTGGGGGCGTAACGCTTGGTCTGCCTTCACTAGTTGTTCAATCTCTTTGACCAATTCGCCGTCTGAGAGATTCACCCAACTGTCCCCGAATGATTGCGTAGGGATCCTATTGTTTTGGAAAGCACTTCTAACGTTTTCATTCGCGTTATTTCTGACGTTTTTCTTTCTCTCTTCTTGCAGCATCATATATGCATTTGCAAGTGCCTTTAGAGTGCTGCCCATTGTATCTCTGAGGGGTTCATTTAATCCCTCATCAATAAACACTTTTATCAGTCCGTTATTTACACACATGAGCATAGACTGAATTTTTTGCAGCACCGTATCATTCACGCGCGCCGATTTTGTCAGTGTATTCCACAGCGGATGATTAATTCGCGGCACTTTTCCCACTACTGTATTCCCAACAGGTGGGAGGATCTTCGAGAACTCAGTGACGATTTCTTTACGCGTACACTGGGTCATTGCATTTTTGTATATTTTTTCGATTACTTTCTTTGCAATGTCTCCTAGAACACAAATAGGTTCTCGATCCTGCAGTGCTGGTAGAAACCTTGCGAGCGTATTATTTCCTTCCTGTACGTCCGCTGCAGGTATTTCTTCCTCGTTTATGTCATTCGAGGTTTGCACTGAATCCAAGGGCTTCTCCAACGGTTCGCCCTGGATGAGTTCGTCTATCGCATCTGTACCCGATAAACGAACTTTGTATTAGTTTTTTATTACTTTTTTTTTTTTTTTTTTTTCTTGCCTTCAGGTTGAGGCGATTCAGCCATGGACGACTCGTCTTCGCTGATATGGTGAATTTCCGAAAAGGATTCACTCATTATTTCTTTTCTGTTCTGTAAATATATATATATATTTTTAGGTATAAAGTATGCATAATGATAATTCAAAGTTGGATCACTGGTAGTATATATTTCGCGAAAGATATTTTCGGCCTACTGGTACACATTTGTACTTGCAGTTTTTTGCAAGGCCTAAATACCCTCCGCGAGGGGTATCCCCGCGCAAGCTGTTGCTCCCGCGAGGTTCAGATGGGTTCTGAGGATGGGGGATCCTGGTTGCTATGTATGGGTCAGTATTCGCAGTGAAGAGAATTTAGTTAGAGTGTAGTAACAGAACGAGGGGTATCCCCGCGCAAGCTGTTGCTCCCGCGAGGTTCAGATGGGTTCTGAGGATGGGGGATCCTGGTTGCTATGTATGGGTCAGTATTCGCAGTGAAGAGAATTTAGTTAGAGTGTAGTAACTGAATATAACTCAATAAGGAAGGTTCCGTCCTTTGAAGATTCGTTGGCTGAACCCTTCAATTTGATCTTGAATCAGAGAAAACAATTTGAATTCATTTGTGGCCTTTTTTGCTTGAACACTCGCCGAAGCTTTTCATTTGATGAGTTTGATTTCATGCATCGAGTTTTCCGTAGGCAACACACAGTTGAAGTTTTATACTACTGAGAAGAACCAGTTTCTAGAAAACTTGTTAATTGATCAAAGCGAGTTTATAAAAAAAAGTAGCTTCAATATTCATCTGGCAAACGATGAAGCAATTCACGCCTGCGAAAATTGAAAGTGTGCCCAGCTTGTGAAAAGCTGTGATTGAACAAATTACAATATATCACATTCCTCATTTTTTTATTTATACTGCTTATTTTTTGTCTTCGGACTTGGTCGACCACTATCCACTTTTGATTGAAGCCATTTTTTGCCTTTTTATGTATTCATGGAAGGACGTCCATCTACTGATCGTTAAATCCGTTTCCCGAAGAAATGAACAAACCCCCAGGCAAGGGCACCGTTAGCCTGGGGAACGTTACTACTAATCTAACTTAATTCTCTTCACTGCGAATACTGACCCATACATAGCAACCAGGATCCCCCATCCTCAGAAATTTTAGCGGGATCTCGGAATTTTGGATCCCGAAAATAAGAAAGTGAATCCCTACCCAACCCTATTATAATATCTATAGCCCTGTCACTTCTCTTAATTCAATCTAATCATCATTGCAAGGGGTCCGATTGCCACGGGAACGGACCCCCAAACAATGTACACTCTAACTAAATTCTCTTCACTGCGAATCTTTAGAATCGGATCCAAAGTCCGAGATTTCTTTCTTTTTTGTGTGTATAGGAAACATGAAACTTTTTAAGTTTTTATGGTGTGACTTTTTACGATGGGAAAGAAGTTTGCACGGTTTCCCAGGTTCTGGAGAAAACACATTTTTATTACACTATACACGGTTCACGGCAGCTGCGGTCGTAAAACACTCGTCACTGCTTTTGCGCGATTTTCCGCTTCTTGACACATGCGCGAGTTCGCGTCGCAATTCCGTCTTCCGGGACGGGCACTTTTGTCTTTCGTTTCGTGCTGTTTTCGACTTCTGGTCGATTGGCTAATTCCGGTTGTAAAACCAGAGAAGATTTTTCCGAAAAACACGTCGTTAAATTTATTTTTGGCCCTAGGCCTGGTTTTTGCCGGGAAGTGCCTGGGGCGCAGCTGCTGCTTGGTGTCGGGGGGTCCATTAGATTCTGCCCCTTCTTTGTCAATTGCCGGTTGTAATGTCGTTGGAAGGTTGTTTCTTGTTTCCATCCTGTTAACTTCGCAATAGAATCGAAGGATCTATTTTTGGCCCACGCAAAACTTGCAGCTGCTGATCTCGTAGATCCTGGAGTGTCAGTAATTCCGATTTCTCCGAGGATCTTTATAAGCCATTGCCGAAGTGTTGATTTTTGTACACGTTGGCCATTATCCGCCCTGACGAAAAGGTATGGGGATCTTGCCTCGAAATTAGTAATATTTACATAACTTTTTACAAGTTTGATAGGGCAGATGCGAGGATTTGATCATATACCGCGGTTCGTTTAAGGACAGGACCAAACAACGCACCGATTACTGCAGAAAACCAAAAGGTTCTTTCCATACTTTTCCAGTAAAGGAAGGACGGTTTTTAGGAAGGGGTTATTTGAAATATCATCGACTCTAAGTCCTGTGGCTAGTGCCAAAATCAGCAGCGTTTCTTTTGCCTGTTCAAGGATTGAGATGGGCATGGATCGTTCTTGTATGTTCTTTAAAACCACTTCTGCATCCCATATTGATTTTTTGGGTTCGAAATTCCTGGAGGTTCGTTTTGCTCCTTTCATAAATTGTTCCAGTTTCTGTTGGTTGATTGTTTCTGCTTTCCCAATTTCCGTTAACCATTGAGTGATTGCTACTCGGATTTGGCGAATGTACCCAAAAGAGTATTTTTGTGGTATTGCTGTATATACAGCTAAAAATCTGAGGAGCGTATCTGACGTAATTGTTTGCTCTGTTTGTCCAATTTGTCCCACGAATTTTTGAAACTTTTGTACGATACTTTTGTATTGCTTTTTCGTTGTTTCTGCTCTTGCTGCTGCAATTGTTTCTTGCACCACCCGATCTAGGTGTTGTGCTGAAAGAGGGATGCTTGGACTATCGATTTCCGCAGGTGGTGACATGCTGTCGGATTTTGTGGTAGGATTAGTGCTTCGGCTAGGTTTGGCAGGTTCAGGAATGCAGTTCGGGTTTTTTGGAGTTGAGGCCACCACGGCTGCGATGGCCAATTTGGATGTATCAGAATCCCGTTCACCCTTTCTTCCTTGATCTTTTGTAGCACCCTGGTTATTAATGCAAAGGGCGGAAAGAAAAATCCAATTTCGTCATTCCAATTTTGAAGGAGGGCATCGGTATGAGTAGCTTGGTTATCAAAATACCAAGAGCAAAACCGAGGTAATTGGGTATTGATTCTTGTTGCAAACCAATCAATAGTGGGTTTTATCTTGAAATATTGACAAGTTTCTTCAAAGTATTCATTTTTTAATTTCCATTCTGTATCCAAATTTGTTGCCTCCTTTCTGGTAAGTGTTCTTGTTAATTCGTCTGCTGGGTTTTTTGCTGATGGTATATACATTGCTTTTGCCGTGGCCTGATTTTCTTCTAAGAATTTCCATAATTTTTTGGCTTCTGTATCGAGTCTGTTGACCATTCCTCCAGCTCTGTTGACATATGCCACTGCTGTCGTATTATCGACTTGGAAAATGATGAAGGCGTTTTTGAAGTTTATGCCTTTCCCTTGGAATATTTCTAGTGCAATTCTCAATACTCTTAATTCGAGTAGGTCAATTGTATCCTGATCTTCTAATCGCCATGTTCCTGATATTTTGACACAAGGGTTCTAGCGTGGGGTAGGGGGAACCCAACTACGCAGACAACATTAAAACACCCACTGAAAGAAACTATACTTTCTAAAAGCTGTCCCCACAAAATCAAGAACGGTGGTATACTACAGAACCATTAAATATATAGGCAGAGTGATCTTTTGCTCCCAATCATATATAGGTTGTGGTAGTTTTGCCTTGATCTTCTCGAAGGAACGGAAGTGTGCTTCTGCATACGGAATTGCTGACATACAACTTAGCATGAATCCAATTTTTTGCGCATATTTCCTTAGAGTGATGACTTTTTGATGGACACAAAGCTCTTTAAGTGTGCTGATATCTTTCTTCAGTCTGTTGTATTTTTTGTCCGGTAGTTCCAACACTTGCAAATTGCTGTCTATAATAAATCCCAGATGTTTTCTTCTTGTATTTGGGATTAATCTAGATTTCTCCTGATTTATGAGAAACCCTGCATCAAGCAATAATTGTTGACAGGTGTTTGTATGCTCCTGACACTCCGCAAAATCCGAGGAGACAATTATTGTGTCGTCGATATATGCGTGGACCCTTATTCCTTGCTGACGTGCGATTTTCAACAGAGCTTTCATCAGTATTGTAAACAATCTTGGCGCCTCTCGTAATCCCATAGGCAATGCCGTAAAAATATATATTTGCCCTTTCCAATTGAACTCAAAATATTTTTGATGTTCTGGATGGAGCGCCACATTATGGTATCCTTTTGTGAGGTCTATTGACGTCATAAAGTCTCCCTTTTGTATTCCTTGGATTACTGATGTAAGACTTTCCATTTTAAAATGTTTGTATGGAACACACTCTTTATTCACGCCTTTGCTGTTGAGTATGAGTCGATAGGATCCGTTGTGGTTTTTTACAGCAAATATTGGATTTATCACAAGATCTTGTTGCCAATTTTGCTTGCTGATCACTTTTAATCGTAGGAGATCCTTCACAAGTTTATCTGTTGCCTGGATATCCTCGTTATTTTGTATTTGAGGATTGCTTCTGGATAAAGTTTATAGCAAAATGTGAAGGATTCCACATGTGGATGCTCAGAAATGTATCTCTAATCCTCTGGAATTTGGTGGGATCTTTCCCAATCCAAACACGAATTCAAATATAACCTGTATATTTATTTAAACATCAATGTTAGAATGAAATTCAAACTTGGAATTATTTGGGGCAATTAGGCCATTTCAGGAAAATTCCACCCTATATTTCCCTGCAGAATTGAGGTAAAGGAGGCGAAATGGGAATAAGGGGTTCTGGCACTTCCTTCTGCTTATTTTATCTCCATTTGATCCGTCCAAACCAGCTTGATTGAGTCATTAATCTGTTCTGTGTATTGAGCTGGATGCTATACTTGAGTCTTGAGTATAATACAGAAGAAGAAGCAAAATCTCAGAAGGAGAAAGCTTTTGCGGCACTGTCATTCATCAACGCCTCTTAACTCATTGTGGTTTTTTTTCCTCCACTATACAGAACCTCATTAATGCAAGTCAAATTTAAGATGGGTCATTTCTCAGTCAGTGATCAGGGAGTGCAGTATTGATCTGTCTTCCTTGATTCACGCTTTGCTTTGAATAAAGAACTTTGTTTTAAACGGGTTTGGATTCCAAGGAACATTGGCATTCGATGTACACAATGGATTTGAGCAATTAAACTGACCTTTCATTTTCAAAAAGCAGTTAATTTATTCCCGAATCAAGGTTATTGATGTCCAAGGGTTGAATTCTTATTTGAACCGATTTGAAATTAATTACTGTACTTGGTTTCAGTACAAACGGCATGCAGGTTGAAGACAATTTCCCAAAAGGGATTTGAAAATGACAATTGCTGAAAAAATTATAAAAGCAGTAAGGGAATCCAGATGTGATTGCACAGTAATTGATTATGTATTTAAAATGTTTCCATTCCTTTTAAAAAAAAATCATTCGAGGTTTGCACTGAATCCAAGGGCTTCTCCAACGGTTTGCCCTGGATGAGTTCGTCTATTGCATCTGTACCCAATAAACGAACTTTGTATTAGTTTTTTATTACTTTTTTTTTTTTTTTTTCTTGCCTTCAGGTTGAGGCGATTCAGCCATGGACGACTCGTCTTCGCTGATATGGTGATTTTCACTGGATGAGTTCGTCTATCGCATCTGTACCCGATAAACGAACTTTGTATTAGTTTTTTATTACTTTTTTTTTTTTTTTCTTGCCTTCAGGTTGAGGCGATTCAGCCATGGACGACTCGTCTTCGCTGATATGGTGATTTTCCGAAAAGGATTCACTCATTGTTTCTTTTCAATTCTGTAAATATATATATATTTATAGTTATAAAGTATGCATAATGATAATTCAAAGTTGGATCACTGGTAGTATATATTTCGCGAAAGATATTTTCGGCCTACTGGTACACATTTGTACTTGCAGTTTTTTGCAAGGCCTAAATACCCTCCGCGAGGGGTATCCCCGCGCAAGCTGTTGCTCCCGCGAGGTTCAGATGGGTTCTGAGGATGGGGGATCCTGGTTGCTATGTATGGGTCAGTATTCGCAGTGAAGAGAATTAGTTAGAGTGTAGTAACTTGGGGGAATTCGATTGAAGGAAGTTTGACCCAGAAGATTCAACGTTTGGGAGGTAACCATTACATTAGACTTGAAGCGATTGACCAGGGATTCGCCGAGAACAAGAATTATGGAGGTTTGACTTGTCAAGATCAAACTTCTCTATCTTACTTGAAAAATATATGACAGATTTTTAAAGCTTTTTTCTCCAGATTTCTTCATATCTTGGATTCAAGCTTGTCTTGTGGCCTGAATATCCCCTGATAAACCATGCCAATTGACGATATGAATAAAATTGAGCATATATTCGTGAGTGTTCTTGAATGTTTAAAAAAAAATTCATCGTGACAAATAGCTGCTGTTTCTGCTGGAAAAAATTAGGAAAAAAACGAGTTTGAAACTTGAATACGGGAGATAATGGTGTTGAATAGCTGAAATAAAACCTTTTCTTCGCACATGATATATTAATAAATTATTTTAAAGATATACTCAGTCCTCTTGCGGCGTTCAGTTGGACGTTGCTCAGTTGGGCTGTCTTCATCTCACTAAAAAAGGACGCCCATCATCGTTTTCTTTCTATTGAGGCGGCCCTGTGAGTTCCTCCAGCGTATTTCCTGCGTTAGCCCACCAATATGCTAGGTATATTATTGCCAGAATGGATGCTTATGAGTGATTGATTCTGGGATAGATGGTTTGCTTCCGGTGCCATTTTTTTTATTTTGTGCGGAAAATGCTACGGGGAGGATAAGCCAGGTATAGTTGAGCCAATCTTAGGGACACGCGTCCGCTGAATTCAGTCTTTTGATTGAACGCACTTCCACGTTTTTCTCCGTCTGCAAAGCCTCGGGGGATGAAATGCCTTCAGTGCATTCAAGTATGTGAGGATCAAAACATATCCTCAACGTTTCACGGAAATCATTGAAGCTTGAAGTGAACATTCATCGGCGGCTTAGGGTTCCGAAAAAAGCGGGGTTTTTCTCCAAAGCGATGTGCTGCCCATCTTCACGCGGATTTGAGCTTTAGTATTTCGAAGAAAGACTGAAATTCCGCGTTTCCCTATGAATCGAAAATCATGGAAAAATCTGAATTTTGAGCGTGACAAGTTTATAATGCTCATATGCAGTACTTGCAAGATATGTGACTGAAATTTGTGTGCCTGGGGAAACAGTATTTCTTTTGGCAGATGAGTTTCTATATGGAAAATCATGTCCGGGCGTCAAAGAATATGGCAATGCACTGGCAATCTCATCCCAAATATTTAAACGAGGTCAAGCAAACACCTTTTGAAATTCAAGATAAATGTTAATTTAAAATAATTTTTCAATTCCTTTCAAAACTTCCGAAAGATCTGTTTGAACCTAATTCGAATCGGAATGAAGTGGTAATTAAAAAGCGCAAATAATTCTGAGGATTTCATCTTAGCAGGCGTGATGAAAGCTGAAATTGCCTTTTGAAAATGGCGGATTCTGTTTTTTTTCAGACTTCGAACAGGACTCAATTTCATTCAATATGAGAGATCCTATTCGAAGTTCCGAAAATATGAAACCATATCAAACCAATGCCCTACCTGCAGATTGAGATTGGAGATCTCAAAAACGAGATCTCCAATGATCTCCTTTTATTGGAGAGCTTCAATATTCAATTTTGTCTTGCTTCTTTTTCTGGAACGAGTGATCAAAAATTCTCGCCCTTTCAATAATTGAATTCTTTGGAGGGAAGTCTGACCCCAAAAGGTTTTAAGTCTAATTTTTGCATTAAAATTAAAAGAAATTGGCCAGAGATTAAATGGAAATTTCAATTATATCTGGAGGTTTGAACTGGAAAAGTCAAACTATTCTCATTTTCATGTCTTTGAAAAGCATGACAATGGTAAGGCTTTTTTTCTCCATCTCTTAAAAGCCCAATTTTATGGATTGAAATTGTCCAGCACCCCATGGTTCAGCAAAGTTTTTCAAAAAATACAAAAGTGAAATTCGCGTGTTCTCCGGCACCAAAAAAAAAAAAAAACAAATGTTCGAAAGGCAAATTATTTACTTTCCGAAACTCGGAGGCCATTTCTTGATGGGAAGGATAAGATGAAATTGTTCCTGGTTTTTGTCCAGGGCTTCGGGATAATCAGGCTAACTGGGACTGGGTATAGGGGGTAGATGTTCGTTAGTGCCGATATCTCGGGGGTGCCGGAAGGAAAAGGAAATTTTCCACCGCGTTTGGCGCAAGGGGATCAATTGCACACGCCCGTAAATTCGCTGCCAGATGCTCTGATGGTAATGACGGGCCCCCCCCCCCCCCCGAACCCGACGGAAGCTGAAACGCTCGAGGAATTTATTTCCTGCAATGAGGAGGAATGCCCGAAAATCGTTCCTCATGCTCGAGTCCAGCATCAGAAGCCTAAACTCATATATACAGTGAGTAAGTAAATCGATATCGCAATCTCGAGTTGCTCTTTGATTGGGTTAAAATTAGACCTGAGGGGGATACAGGGATTGAATGAATTGCTTCGGATTCCATTCGTCCATCTCTCTATCTTGGATGGCAATCAAACCCCTGCCTTTCAGAGGCTTTGAAGGACATTTCTGAAGATGTCGTGTAATTATATACGTGCAATGTGAATGAACAATTTCTGGTTTCTTCGATTTTTATTTTTGAACGGATCAAGTCGTCGCCTGGTGTCTCGAATTTTCGAAAATTACGCAATTTTGCTAATAAAGTAAGCGTGACTGAGTCACTCAGGAAATTTTCACAGGAACCAGGAATCGAGTACTGTACTTCGCTCGATGACTCGGTTAATTCAACACAAAATGATCAAATTTCAAGATATATTCATTTTAATTCAGGATGGCTTTATAAATACTGTGTAGTATTAAAATCAAGACGAGAGACTGCGAATTTTTATTCTAACGGCCAGAAAAAAAAGATTTCAGGAACGGGAGATCCATTAAAAAGGAATGTTTTCAAATACCGTAACTAGGAGAGAAATAACTTTCCATCAAACAAAGCAAGTCTTTCTTTCAACAACAAAAAAATGTTTCTCATTTTAAAAATTCAAATCATAGTTATCTTTATCCGCTAAAATTTGGTATGATTTTTGGCACCTAAAAAATGACAGGAAATGATACATTTCTTATTTTCCTTTCATTCCAATCCGGTGGTTAAAAAATTAGATCGTCGGAAATTCCGGATTGTGTTAGAATTGCATCAACAAAATGCAAACTTGAGGTCATCCAGATGATACATTTAAAAAATTGAACTTCATTTCATTATTTTTTTTTCTTTTGAAGCAAAAGCATGTAAGATAAAAACATATACCTGGATGATACATGTTTCAATTAGTGAATGACTCGCTAATAAGACGCTTAGCGGAATATATATTTTAGTGGCTCGAATTTGCGAAGCTGCAGATAGTTTCCTTTGAATACGCATGAATAATGTTTGCGAATGTAACCAAGAAAACGAAACAAAAACTTTTTATTTTTCATTCATGCGTTAGCCATGAACTCAACAATTCTCGTTTTTTCTTCCAAGGCACGGCGAGTAAAATCTTGTTTGCGGCGAATTATGCATGCGTTGTTGGGCACACGCGGTTCGTTGCCGTGGGTTCCTCATGTCGTTGGGGAGAATCCAATATGCATTGAAATAGTGGAATAAATCCGGAGATATGCAGAAAGGAGAAAGGTCATGCCTTTTCTCTGCGTACGTTTGCTTAATGCTACGGAATGGAAATTTGATTATTCACCCTTATAGCTCTAGGTTATTCTGTTTTGAAAATGTATTCAAATACACAATGACCTTCGCGACGTTTTTTTTTTTTAATGCAGAAGTTATTGAACTTGAAAAAAACATCAGATGAGTCACATATCTTTTTCTTTTAACTTTCATTCTCATTGCATATTTTTAAACGCAAAAAGTTGAAACGCAGTCGCGAGGTCATTAAACTCAAGTCTGATGAAAGTTTCGAATTTTTTTTTCTATTTTTTGACCGGGTATATTGTTTCATTATAGGTTCATCATCGAATTTCGCTTCCATCCAGCTGCTGGAAAAAAAAACTATTCTACTTCCGTTAATGTTTTTTTGGGAAAAGGATGCAATGGAACACTTTTTGGATTGAAAATAAATGCAAGTAGCTTTTTCATTCACCTCATACTGAGTTACTGACCGAGAAAGTTCGGTGTGATGGGTTCATGATTGAAAAACATGTTTCGTGAAACTTTCTTGAACTGTCATTGATATGGTGAGTCTTAAATATATAAAAAAGTTTTCGCTTTCTTGGAAATTTGGCTGATTTATTTTTTCAAAGTAATCATACTGTGTTTTTTGTACTTTCATAGTTACTTGAGTACTAAACCCCCTCAAGTGAGACTCGTACCCCCATTTTTTTCGTGTCAAATTTGTCCCAAAATCTATCCCCTTGTATAAGGCCCGCATCCCAGTTTTTTTTTTTTTTAGCTGAAATTTTCTATCAACACAAATATTTGGTTTTAACTGTTTTTTACTGTCTACTGGAACAGTATGCGCTTGTACTTACGGGTAGCTTCCTCTATTAGATGAGTATGTTCCACATCCTGTTGCATCTCCAACTAATAGGGTTATTGAAGAAGCTATTTATTTTAGTAACCCTCCTAACATATTGTTATTGCTTCAATAATTACTTCTTGGCACCACACATTTCTCTTTTTTATTTCCTTAAAATTACGCACACACTGATCCTGGGGTTTTATCCACACAACATTTTATCCCTGAGTACTGGGCACATCCTCTTTTTCTGCCTCAATTCCGGGACAAAAAAAAGGTCGCGTGGTACTTGGATAATCATGATTTTCTATTAATTTATCCTTTTATACCCCTTCCCCGTGCATGTCCTTTTGCTGTAATGCGGAATTTACGAAGTCGATGTCTCGAGTTCCGAGTTCTTCGCACAGCTGAGGGTCGAAGACTATATATAAAGTACAATACTAGACCTAGACTTTCCGAATCCCTCGTAACGACTCCTTCGGGACAGAATCTGTTCATTTATTTCGGGAAGACGCGTCTGCTTCGGAATGAGAGTTCCTATATATGCATGCTTAGCAGAGGGTTTAAGAATGCCCGCACGACATAATGAGTCTGAAGCTAGACTGCTACTGCTGCAGTATAGCATATACTGTATATTAGAAAGTGGAAGAGTCTCATTAATTCCAGCAGCGCGAAACTTTGAAAACGAGATCAATCCGAGGCAACCTTGTTCACGAAAACCCCCGGCCAGCAGCAGCAGCAGCAGCAACCCGACGGACTGACGGTCCACCACCACCAGCAGCTAAATCGAGTTGGGGCATCCATCTAAACTTGGTATATGAATAACGCGCGAAGCGATGCGAAGGAGGAGGAAAGAGATCCGAAACCCACATGTATATACCATATATATATACCAACCACCACCACCACCACACTACGGGGATTCCTCTTGAGAGAATACCGGATTAGTGGTCTGGTGCAGCATGCAGAGGATCTTTTCCAGCTCGAGATCCTTCGCTTTTCCACGGGATACTTGCATGTGGCCGCGACGCCGCAACCGCCGTCGCCGCCGCCGCCTCGGGGAGCAGAATTGAAGCGAGAGGGGGGGTTAATCGATGCCGCTTTTGATCTTTCTTTCCAGTTGGATTAAGGTTCCGGACTATTATTCGTTGTCAGGCTGGGTGATGGGCAAAGGCATCCTTCTGACCCACACCCCTGTATATATGCTCCTCCTCGAGGCAACCCCTCTGCGCTGGGAATGTGGCCCCTGCAGCCTTTTTCATGGGCAATTGAGGCCTTCGATATATACGATTGATTACATGAGGCGCCAGCAAGGTTATTTATATCAGAGCTTTGAAACTTTTTTTTTGGACTAAGTTTAGGTGGACAAACATCTGCAACAAAGTGTTTCTGGTCGCTGAACCTCTGTCACATGGAAAGATGATCCTACGGAGGGAAAAATTCCATCACGAATTCCTTGAAATCCAGAAGAAATGTTGGGAACGTGAATCGAAAGTAAGCGGAACGTCGAAAACACGCATGCCGATCATCTTGTCGAAAATTATTCCAAAAAATAATTTCGCCATGAACCGTCAATATTACGTAATATACTCTACAGTACTATAGTTCATATAATGAACTGTGTTTGTTCGCCATCATGTTGAATTCCAATTTTCCGCTGGCTTATCAGGAAGAATTCATGCGGTGTGCAATTATATTAAGCTTATCATATCCCGGTGGATCCGAATGCCGCGGATTTCCAGCTCCAGTATACGTATTCGCGGAAGCCAGTCCACAAAGGAGAAAAGGCCTCGGCAATTAATTTGGCACGATCTACGAGCGTGTCTCGCTGTATATGAAGACATCAGCGGAAATGACATGGCTCATGGTGATTACGGTTTTGTGGGTGTCCGCATCTCACGGGGGAACTGCTGAAAAGCGATCGGGCACCAAGCGTGAAAACGGGTATACGTGCGGAAATACGAGTCGCGAATCAGAAAATGGTGCGCTGAAACGCAAGTCCTGAACTATAGATATATACATAAGTACTGCGATGAGTCCGCGGATGATGAAGACCCAGGCAAGAGGGCTTCTTGTTGTTTCTCACATGCATTATTCCTTTTTTATGTACAGTATATATAGTGTGATGTGGGAATCATGCTTTCTCGCCTTTTTCCACGCGCAGCACTTCATTCATGCACATCACATGAACATCAGGAATGAGGAGCTGTTCATCGTCGTCGAGAGGAATTATTGTTCGAGTCGCCGAGCACGTCCCGACGATTTTCTCGCCGAAACTTTCTTCTCTTTCTCGTCCTCATCAGCTCTTTGAGACTATAATTTTTTTTTGCCAGACATATAAATATGGGGTTTTCGTCCCTTCCCTGTCCGCGGGGAAGAAAATGATTCTCGTTCACTAACCATGCTGATACAATTTCATTATGGGGGTTCCCCGCCCGGATTGGGTTCTCTTATTCTCCCGCTTTCCATGATGCCAACCTTCCTCCCCCAAATGAAATTTCTCATGTTCTTCTTGACGTGATAAATGCAGTAGTGTTTGTGCTGACTGTAAACTATATATTGGCCAAACCCCGTTATGACGGCGCCCGATAAGCCGCCAATTTATTTTCAGGAAAACATATCTTCATTAATGATCAAAGCATTGGAAACCCCGTTGAAACGCCATCCGTCGAACGCCAAAAATAATTCACAACGCAAAGGTGCTCCTGCCAATTAATTTTCTCTTATACACCCCGCAAACTTTATTCAAGTTTTTGCCACAGGTCTTCAATTAGAAAAAGCACAAACACAAAGATGACATACGTTATTTCTTGGGAACAGTAGCTCGATATAATTTACACATCTGGAAGTTATTTGGATTGTTTACTAGAAAAATAAGAATTATATTTCGTGTTACGCTTAGTTTTGATATCATTTTTTTTAATAATTTGCCAACCTCTTTTCAAACCAACAAACCTGTTGGACATTCTCAAAAAAAGCATTTAAAAAAAATGTGGCGGTTAACGAGGTTTGTCCATAGAAGCATATTATGGGTACACAAATGTTTGAATTAATACTGCAGGAATGATTTTTCAACATTTAAAAACTAGACAAAACTTAAAGATGTCAATTTCTTCTGATTTGCCTTTTTTCCTTGTATTTAGCTTACTTGTGTACAGTAATAACCATAACTGGTGTTTTAAATTATTTCAATTGGTAGATGTTGACGAGGATAAGCCCATGTTTTTTTTTAGAATCCTCAACAGCTGTAACATGGGAGATGCATACATGAAATTTAAACAATTCAGGTGTAAAGTATAATAGCTGACGTTCTTTTGAACTCAAATAAGTTTTATCCCACGTAATTTTATGCATATCAAAGTCTGCAAAACAGTCCAAAATATGTATGCTTATCCTAAATTACAAGAGTAGTATTTAAAGACACTTTTGTCTTTGGAAAGATGCCTCCTTCCAAAGCACAATTAATCTAAAGATTACAACTCTTAAGAATAACCTTAAGACAAAAAGATTTAGTTCTTGCAGCCAGGGTCCAAAGAATGAATACAACTTCTCATTATAGAGTGCAATATGTGTATTTCTGTGTTGCATCAACTAGCGCCAGACCAACAATGAATACCTGTACATACACATGCAGAACCTAAGATTCAAGAGAAACCAGATGCAACTGCACAACCAAAACAGGGACGCTGTGAAAGGGGACAATAAGGGAAATGACCACAAGTCAGACAGTGCACTTCGCATGCAATGACCTTGTCTGCTTTGGAGCAACAAGTTGCTATGCGGTTTCAATGTGACGTTCTGGAACATCAAGCATAAAAATAGGCAGGTATTATCTGCATATTGTGGGACACTGTAAAAATATTTGATGACAGTATGCTATAAATTTCTGGTATGAAAAGATTCTTAGAAAATTTATCTATTTTTCAACAGATGATATTCATAAAAGTGCTACACAATATTAGTTCCCTGATGTTGAATGTAAGAACAGATTTTTTTTGTTTCCCAATTTATTCCTCCATGATAAGAAAAGGTTAGGAAAAATAGAATGAAAAAAAAAAATGAATGACGAGTTCCAGATGTCAGCAAGCTTATTTGAATATGATCGTAAAACGTAATAGAATTCAATTCTCTGAATGCACTTTATGATGAACGCATTCCCACAAATGGGCAGTTCGTTTTCCCGCCCACATGAAAGGCATTTGAAGCAGCAATATTCCGGTTCCCAGGAATTTCAAAGAACCCCTGCTGGATCCCCCAGCAGACAGTGGACAGCCGGAAGAACGTGAAAGGCCCACCCACGTGTTGAAACTTTGCCAGGAAACCCGCGGCCGATGCATCACGGGGTTGGGCCCATCGGCAGGAAGTGCCAATGACGACCCGTCCAGTTTTTCTTTTCTAGATCCTTATTTATTCTTCTCACTCGATTGATGTGTCCTCGACAACTTTCCTGGGCTTTCCAGGGAACGCTTGGGGGCTTGTTAGGGCTCAATTCACAGCCTCTGCTGATCAATGTCGTAAAACTGACGTGAAATAGAGGGGGGTCAACACAAATTTTCGGCGGAGCAGGGTGTTGTGCCAAATCTACGACGAAGCTTTTTTTAAAGATTTTTTCTTTTCGGAAGGACAAGACTTAAAAAATCAACGTGAAATTCCTTGTGAACTGATTCTTGAAAAAGATCGACATCCGTCATTTTCTTCCGCTTCTTTTCTGCTGCCTTGTTTTGACCATCTTTTGTAAAGTTAAAAAAGAATTTTTCAAGAAGATACTTGCGGATTTGACAAAGAACTTCCCGAGAGATCTCGAACGAATCAAGTATTTCATTCACATATAAATTTCAAATTCTGTATATTATCTCCGCATCACTGTGAGTCTTCTGAAACAAGCAATTAAAAAAAAAATCGGCAAAAATTACCGTTTGAAGAGAAAATATAAAAATAGAAATAAAATAATTTGGCGATTTTTCATTCGATGAAAATGGAAGAGGATGCATCTTAATCGATTGATGAACGATATGACGAGTTCAAACTTATGGATGCCAATAGTTTTCCTTCTCAAATTTTTCAATATAGGAAAAGCGCCGTTGCATGGGTGTGAATTTAGAAAATTGTATCAAGAGTGATGAAAAAAGTTTCTTGCAATACGAATGTTGTCCTAAATGATTATGATAGAATTTTCGAGTAAATAATGCAAACTATCAAATTTATTGGCAAATAAGGCGCAACGGAATCCTCCGTGAGATTAACGGTTCGTGGGATTACACTTGGAAAATATTTTCATAATTCGAAAATGCAATAAGAGAAAGAAAGGGAAGAAATCCTTGTGATTTACGAGATAAAAGTTCCCAAAGGAATCGAAGAAACTCTTCGACGAAGTTTCTTTTCGCTAAATACACTTCTTCTTTCCCGTTTATTTCTTACACTTGACCTGTCTCTGAGTAAGCACGAACTTTCCTTCCGGTCAAGAATTCTCCATGGAGACACCGGGGAAAACTTGACCTGCTCGAGACCTAATTTCCTGAAAGGGATTTCCTTTCGACTCGGAGAAACAAAGAGGCATTCATCAGGATGTGACCCAGTTCTAGTTTGAATACGTAACAAGATAAGTTCCCTTCCGGGATTCTATACCTTTTTTTTTATTACATAACAGAATCGGAAAATTCCATCTTTTTCCCAATCTCTGTAGCTTTATTTTTTTGGTTTGCATGCAAAATAAATTTCTCGAAAATGACCCTGAATATTTCATTGCTGCGTCATATAGGCGGTCATCTCAGGGAAATGTATTTAGAAGTGAGCAATTATGATATTGAAAAACGTTTATGAATTTTGACAGCTGCTCATCAACGGAATGAGCAATTCAGCTGCATATTTTTCTTCCCGCAAAAAATGCTCATGTGCCTATTTTTTACATTTATTTTCTTGCAGCAGTTGTGTTTGTGTCTCTTGAAATACATTTTCACGCAAAATTTGCTGCTGGTGTGTTTGTCGGGGAAAAGAGAAAGAGGGGATAAACAGCTGCAAATGAAGGTTCGAGAATGTCCTTGACTCCTCGTTTTTACTGACGTATCCTTCAGAACGATAACAACTTTTATGGCAGCGCTTTTTGCGCCAAGTAATTTAAGCTGCATGTGTTTGCAAATGTTGAACTATACAAAAGAATTATTGCTCTTCTAGAGAAATTTACCATTTCCTTCGGGAGGAAAACGATTTCTCTCTGGCCTGAGAAGATTGGTAGATCAGATTTCTCACATTCCTCTTTGAAGGAAGAAACTAAAAACTGTTGCAAAAGGACCCGAATCCTCGCCAAATTTAATACGCTCAAAGCGTTCTTTCAAAGGGCCAAAACAGACGGCTAAATCCGTCAAAAACACCGACTCGCACAAAGAGTTTGACCTCGATGGCGCGCTTGGTTGCTGCCGAGGTCTGCAATTCATTAAGAAGTTGAGGCCCATTGATTGGGCCGCGCCAAATTCAGCGGAAGATGACCATTCACTAGACCCCCTAATGGGACACCTCCCTCAAGAATCGGAACCCTTGGTTCCCCTAGTTTTCTGGAAGCTTGAAACTTTAAAAGGACCAAGAATTCTACAACGACCACTACTACTCATCCAACCCCTTCTTGATGCAGAACTCAAGAACAAACTTCACCAACCTAGAATTCCAAAGTTGAAGAAGAAATCGAAAGTTGTACATTTTGTAAAGAAAGAACTGCCTTTGAACGAATATAAAGAAGTTGAAATCTGGGTGTAAAAACCCCGGCCGCAACCCTGCTGATCGTGCGTCCTCGTTTTATTTCTTTTCTGTAAATTCTTACTTTTCATTCCTCAATTTCACCACAAAATTGGTAGCAGAGCATGGTTTTTTATTCACATGCCTCTGATAAAGTTAAAATTGAAGTGAAAAGTGAGTACAAGTGAATCAATTCTAAAAAATTTGATGATGCCTGAAAAGAGGCAAGCGGGAAGAAGGCCAGGAAGGCCGGCCCAAAGGGATACGGTCAATCAAGAAGACCCGACCAAAATCCCTATTGACACAAGGCTGAGGAGATCCCTTCAAAATCTAACGGGGGAACAACCCAGCTTGCAAGAAATCCCTCTAAGCATCACAAACGAAGACGACAACAACGTCCTAATGGACACATCAAGTGCAACAAGGAAGCCATCCCAAATCTCTGAAAACTCTCAAACAGAGAGCAACAACTTAACAGAGAATCAAGTCTCAAATCAAGTTGATGCCCAGGAAAGGGCCTTACAACAAAAGCAGATTCAAAAGAATATTCTAACTCTTGTACGTGCCGTCAAAACTGGCGACGAGGCTTATAAAGAGCCGAATGACAGAAAAAGAAAAGATCTCTTCAAAGAAGTAACTGAACTCTTCTCGAGTCTCCATTGCCTTATGATGGACATAGAAACTCAAGATCAAACAGAGCAAGAAAATATATCAATAGCATCCTTAAAAAAGGAAATCACAACTGTTGCAAGCCAATGCACTACGTCTCTGGCAAATACGTGGACTGAGATTCGTCCCTCTCCAAGAGAGATCCTCGGGATTACCATTCCCTCTATGGAACCAAAACTAACGGAAATAAGAGCCAGTTCCTCCAGAATCTCAATGACCCCTTCAAGGTCCTCAAGGGTAATCTTGGAACCCTCGTCCTCTTCCTCGTCTGACGACGAAGGAACGTTTGAAAACGACATCCTCCAGGTCAAGGAAGAAGTAAAGACTTTCGGAAAAGGAATCTCAATCTGCCATGATGCAGAAAGCTCCATTACAAACTATGAAAAAAGAATGAAAACCTTCAGAAAATTCTCGGCTAAAGGAGAATTAAACTACAATTTTGACAGGATTTGGGCTAATTTTAAGCCTATCCACATGGCTCCAAAAATGGAGTTTACCCCTGCACAAAGAAACGCGCTCTTTCTTCTCCATTTCGATAATGACATTGTCAATGAATCAGGAGGATTTGACACGCTTGGAACAAAGGAGGGATACTTGAATCTTGTTGGCATGATGTTTTTTGCCTATGGGAACATCGAGAAGATTGTGCAACTCCTATGCATTAAGCTCAAAGAACTACCGCCACCAGATGGCTCGTACTGTAGTGCTGCCAAATATATGGGGAAGGTACTCATAATTTTGACCAAACTAATTTCTATCAAACAGAAGGCCACTAAGGTTCACAAGAGAATTTGGCCAATTGTCAAAGGCAATCTAAGGAGAGGAGCCCTATACAAAGTCTTGAGCAATAAAGTCTCCTCAACCCGCAAAAGACGCTGGAGAACCCAGCCGGAAAAAATCTACAGCTGGTTCTGGAAGGTCCTGAATCACAAAAGCTCTCTGGATGTAAAAGAAACTCCTGCCCCAGGACTGGTATTCACAAATACCGCAGTCAAAAGTGATAAGCTCAAGAAAAAGCGAGGGACAAGGGAAAGTTCCCCTGAAACGGACATTGAAACCAAACCCGAGTCAGAAGAAGAAACAGAAACTACAAAGAAGTCCTCTCTGAAGAAGAGAAAGGCGTCTCCCGCCAAAGAAGAGACAAAGAAAAGAGTGAAGTTTTCTATGACAAAAAAGAAACAAGACAAAGTGAGCGAACCTGAAACCAGTCAGTCGGAGGATGAGTCACCTCCCAAGCCAAAATACTCAAGAAATGGAAACCAAAGAACCAAGCAAAGAGCACAGAGACAGAGCTACGACGGTTATTCCAACAAATGCTCTTTCTGTGATGGGACCCACTTGGTTTTTGACTGCAGCAAGACGACACAGCAACGATATGAAGCAGTTAAAAACAGAAACCTTTGCATCAATTGTTTGAGAACAGGTCATGGAATCAGGGAATGCAGGAACAAGCAAAACTGCAAACACTGCAATGGAAGGCACCATTCCTCCATCTGTAGAAAAGAAGGTCAGAAGACCAACACTGGGTTCACCCCCAACAATAGAAACTCAAATCAATCTGGATTCAATGGTGGAGGATTCGGAGGTTTTGGAGGCTCCGGATTCAACAAGAGAAAGGATGACTCAGAGTCATCAAACATCACAAACCTCCTCAAATCAATGGAGGAAAGATTCAATTCAAGACTCGACTCCATCACAAAATCAGAGTCTCCTAAGCAATCAGAAAGCCCGGCCACCAAAACGCCCAAGAAAAAGGAATGACTAGAAACCGTAAGGATCTACCTGAACCTCTCTCCGAGACCAAGATCGTTTTTGGAAATAGCAGAGCTGAGACAGGAGGGATCCAACAAGCCAGTCTTTGCCCTCTTAGATTCTGGGGCTCAACTCAATCTCATAACGGAGGGCCTTGCCCAAAGGCTGAATCTGCCCCTCAAAAGGCACAAAAAGGGCTACGCTGTATCTGGTCTGCAGGACAGAGAAAATCCAGAACAAATAGAAGCAAGAAGCTTTGTTGAGCTCACTTTGAGATCTCGCCTCTCAGACAAGGTCTTGCTGACTACCACTGCTACAGTTGTGCCAATTAAAACATCATGGGTTGGGTCAAACCCCCATACCCTAAGCATGTTCAGAGATCAGAAAAACCAAATGGCAGATCCCAGAGTCATAAATACTGAAGAAGCAACCTTTGACCTAATCCTGGGGGGATCAAATTTGATCCAAATTTTCTCCCCTCTAAAAGAAGCTTTTTATACTACCAAGACTTTCCAACTCTTGACCACAAACGGTCTCCTCCCAAGGGGACACCTTGAAGAGCAAACTGTTACAAACACAAAACAAAATGCTCCTGTTGTATTCCTAGCAACAGCAAAGGAACTGAATTTGGCTGATATACAGCTCAACCAAGAAATAGAAAGGAGTCTTCAACGCGACAGATTGGATGTCTTAGGAGAAGATGATGAAGGAAAACAAGAAGCCAAAGCTCTCCTAACCGAGTATCTCAAAACCATATCTCAGGCACAGGATGGACGGGTTATAGCCCCACTTCTTAAACAAAGCAACTTTGACAAGTATTGCTCTCCCAACTTGAGAACTGGAGAACAAAGAAGCAGATCCGTAATCCGACTCCTCGAAAGGGGGGGGGGACTAGCTGAAGCATATAAAGAATTCATTGAAGAATGGATCAAAAACGGAGTGATAGTTCCAACCACCCTCGAAGAACTTCACAACAGGGGATCCCTCTTTACGGAACTTCCCCATCGTGGGGTAGAACGCCCCGCAAGCGCAAGCACCCCTCTGAGAGTTGTCATTGCGGGAAATGCTGCTGACAAGGACAAAGCATCAACCAACAATATATTGGATCAAGGTCCTAATATCTTACCTCGCATCTTGAATGTGCTCTTATGACTCCGATTCGCCGATTCATTTGCTATAGCGGACATAAAGAAAGCCTTCGTTCAAATTGAACTCACAGAGGAAGACAGTTGGCTTCTCATCTTTTGGTGGCCAGTAAAGAACCCAGATGGGTCATACTCCCCAACCTTCTTCAGATTTAAACGTCTCGCCTGGGGAATAAACTGTGCCCCGTTCATGCTGAATGCTTCCGTCCGGTTTTTGTATTGAAAAGCAGAAAAGGCATGAAGAATATCTGAGACGGAAAGGCTTGAGCTACAAGAATGCACATACGTAGATGACGTCCTCATTGTTGGCAAAGACCTCTTTGAGGTAAAAGATCGACTCTCTAGAACAAAAACCATTTTGGGAGAAGGAAAATTCAACCTTACAAAGGTCAGAACCTTCCCAACGGAAGATACCACACTAGAACCCTACAAGATCCTGGGGATCTCTTACGATCCATCAGACAACTCCCTATCAGCATGCGCAGAAAAGATCCTCTGCTTGGCTGAAGCTGGAATCATTACTAAACGAATGGCTGCAGGGATCATTGCCCGCCTATTTGATACCCTAGGGTTTGCAACCCCTTTCCATACTTATGTAAAGTTGACTTTCCAGAGCTTTCATCGAGACCATCCAAAGGCTCCTTGGAACAAAGAACTCAGTTTTGACGATTCCCAAACGTGGAAAAAACTCGCAAGAGAAACAGCAGAAGTAGTGAAAATTCAAGTATATCAAGCTGTTAAAGTAGAAAACGAGCTCCTTGGAGAGCTACACATCTTCTGCAATGCAAGTCAACATGCGTTAGGAGTTGTAGCCTACTACGTCTCAAAAAGTGAGACCACCCACAGAGTATCCCTTCTCATAGAGAGATCCAAATTGGTCCCTCTGAAACCCAAGAAGAACAATCCAAAGAGAACAAAGGGAAAGCAGTTGGACAAAAGAGTTAAGATAAATTGCCTAGAATTATCTGCTGCCTCTCTAGCGGTCACCATTCTCAAAGAAATCAAGAAAACGCCAAATTGCAAAGCACAGAAGATTGTCATCTGGACCGATTCTGAGGTTGTGTTGAGCCAAATCAAAGCAGATAGCCCAAGATCAATTCTGTTTGTGAAAAGTAGTCAACAAAATTCTGGAAACAACATCAAAATCACAATGGAAGCATGTCTCTGGAAAGGAAAATTCAGCAGACCTAGCATCCCGAGGATGCAATCACAGGACCCTCACTAGCAGCTCCTTATGGTGGAACGGACCAGAATGGCTGGCCCATGACTACGAATGGCCTCTACAAAGCATACGAATGTTTCTATGTCTCGTACAAACCCCTCAGGTTCTAGACGATCTGGCCTCCGCTACTATAAAGAAAGCTTTCTCTGGTGCCTCCTCTTGGCTAACCATAATGAGCAGAATGAGAGGATGGGATTGCTTTACCTCATTCTGTAAGGAATGGACAAGAAGAAGATTGCTAAAGCCTTCAAATCCATCTGCTTTTGCAAAGACCCTGACAAAAGGGGAAACATTGGCCCTTGTGCCTGCAGACCCAAATATTTGACCCAAATTCCGCACAACCTCCACCATTCGAGACTTGAAGGGCGCCCAACTCTCCGTTATAAGAGTTATGCAAAAAATATAAGCGCCAGCAACCTGGAAGATCCTTTCAATGGGGGGGGGGGGGAAATCCCCTCTCAACCCCATCTTGAATGGGATAACAAAAATCTGGTCATCAAATCAATAAGTCAACAATCAACAGACAAGAGTTCCACTCTGCCAAGAAACCATCTAGCTCGAGGTCCGTTAGTTTATCTTCCAATCCCCAGAAAGGGGGATCCCTGTGATGTAGTGAAAGCTCTCTTCCAAACTTTCCACGAAGACCTAGGGCACATCTCTGCAAACGCAATGATTACAACTCTCTCAAAAATATTCTGGATGCCAAGAGCTAGACGAGTGGCTCAAGTAGTGAGACAAAATTGCACTTGGTGCAAAAGATTCAACTCTAAACCCTTTATGCCTCCTACGGCACCTCTTCCCGAATATCGATATCATGGGTCCATTCCCTTCAGAGGATGTGGCATCAACTTTGTTGGCCCTTTTACAACCTTGGAAGTGACTCGCAAAATCAAGTTCCAAGACGGGACTATCAAGATCACAAAGATCCCACCTATGAAGGTGTCCATATGCGTTTTTTCATGCCCTCTAATCAGGGCAATTGACCTACAGCCTGTCCAAGATCTAACCGTCTGCTCATTTGTCCGAGCATACAAAACCTTCTGCTTCAAAAGAAGAGTAAGCCCAGAAGTCCTCGTCTCGGACAATGCTCAAACGTTTTGGGCCGCCTGGCCCATGCTGCTGGCCGCCCAAAAGGCCAATCTCTTAGTGAAGCTCAAAAACGTGGAGTGGCACTTCAATGCCTCAAGAGCCCCTTGATGGGGCGGGTTCTACAAAAGACACATGTCAATGATCAAAGACAGGATGGCTCGATCCTTGAGAGGACTTGTTTTTGACAACTGGAACGTCCTCCAGGCACAAGTCTCAAGAATAGAAAGTATGGTCAATGACCACCCCTTAACCTATGCATACTCCGACAGAGAAGCTCCATCTCCAGTAACCCCCTCAATGTTTCTAAACCCTCATCTGGGTGAATGGGAAGTGAACCCACTACTCTACGGTCCAGACCTAATCAGGTTTCTGGGAGCAACCGACAAAGAAAGACTGCGTGACATTGCAAGAAGAAGAATTGAAATTGCAGACAGAACATGGACCCTATTCTTCGACGGCTACGTGGGCATCCTTAGAAAGTTTAGCACCAAAAAGACAAAAGGGAACCAAGTACTACCAAGAGTAGATCAGGTGGTCCTGCTGAAACCCACCATGTACAAGAACTCATCACCCTTGCATCGGCTAAAATATTGCCTAGCCAGAATCCTGCATTTACATGAAAACAAGAGAGATGGTTTGGTACGTTCAGTGGACATTCTTACAGTTGCAAATCCAGGAGATCCTGGACCTCCTCAATACAAAGTTCTGAGGAACCAAAGCATCAAGAATTTGATTCCACTTGAAGCGGAAACCCAACAAGTTGATGATGCCTACCTGTAAGGTATGGCTAGATCCTGTCTCGAACAAAAGCTGACGACAAGAAGCCAAGCGAAAGAAAATGAAGCCCAACAAAATCTTGCCTCGAGCAAAAGCTGACAACAAGATACTGAAGACTAGACTAGCCACAGTCCCATCTCGAACAAAAGCCAACGACGGGCAAAACAAACGATTAAAATAGAGACTGAAAGTACATTTAAACAAAGTTTATTTCAATACCAAACAATTCAAAACAGTACAAAATGATCATACAAAACTGCCACGCTTCAACAAAAGTACCCAAAAGCCAAAAAAAACAATTTGATGCGTCCCAAAACAAAGTTTAATGAACTTTTTTACATGGTTACACAATGGCTTTCAGCCTTGAATCAAAGTCAGGTCGCTGCCCTGAGCAAACTGGCGACCCCCTCGACCAACCAACCAGTACCCGCCGGAGCAAGTACAAGAGATCACCATGCGCGGATACAAAGAGTTCTGATAACAAACTATCGACCCACCGAAAAGCGTCCAGATCCTCGTTTGGCAGCCGCCCTTGGTGCCCCATGCAAGCATTCCCCCGAGAAGCACTTGTCCACCAGTCTTCTTTGAAAGACGTGCAAGACTCTGAAAGTCAAAAAGAAAGAATTTGTACATCAAATAAGCAAGCATGATTCAGATCAGCATCAGACTTACCCCTCAAATGGATCAGCAACGGCGTCCATCACCACCCGGGCAACTGGGCCTCCCAAGCAGGATACTTCTCCCGTGTCCCCACAATGACGATGGGGGCGGGATGGAGAGATACCAACAGCAGCATGGCCCGAGTCCAACCAGTATGGTGGACTACCGGTGCATGATCGAACATCATTGAACTTGCGACCACCTCGGTCCCAAGACAGGCCCAAACAAATGGCCATGGAGTTCTCCCGGGCAAAGGCCAGATAGGCCCGAAGCATGATGCGTCCAAAAACGTTGGGATTCGTCTTTACCCAAGGTCCAAGCTGATGGTTCGGAGTCACGACAGAGAACCATCCCTTTATCCCATCAGGGGACACGACTCAAAGTCCCACCATATGCCAAAGCTGTCAAGAAAACTCCTTCACCAGACCAAAGCCAGCCTGGTGCCTGATTGCATCCGGGATTCGATCAGAGCCACTCCGAAACTGCAAAGGCAAGCATGGTAGTTGATCCTCCATCTCCAGATCCTTGTGGAAAAACCCTCCGGTAGGGGTTGGTGGGGAAATTGACACCCCGAGCGCAAGACCGACGGCATCAAAAGTTGAACAAATCTCCCCTGTGAAGACCTCGAACGCCGAGAAAAACTCAGAGAACGAGGAAATGCCGCAGTCTCAGGTCACCAGCGCATGGATGTCATTCATGCCAAGCCTCACACACACGTGCGTAAAACGGACGTGAGGATCGATCTTCAGGTCCCGGTACACCATAGCCTTTAGCTCAGCCGGCGAGTAGGCCTGACCAAACTGAAAGGAAAGTCCACTGACCCCGTACTAGAAGTAGAAAGAAAACAAAACCAAGATGATTAAGCACGTCAAGCCACACCTAAAGAACTTAACTCTTCTCACCTGGAAAAGACGAATGTGTTCCCCAGCCAACAGATGGCTGAAGTCGAACATGGGCCGCATTGAAGCTCTATGAGTCACGACGTGCGTCACAAACGCATCCTCCTCAGCAGACAAACACCAATTTGTGATGAGCGAATCCCCAATAAAAAGGACAATTGGCATGTTGTCATCTGGATTTCAAAGGTCCACCTCAAGAGGAAAGTTCGGCGATCCATGACGCCAGTCCTGAACAAGGCAGCCCGGCAAGGGCAACGCAACAGGACCAAAACGCTTGAGATGACAAGGCTGTATCCCCAAGCGTTGAGCTACATTTCAACAATAGGACGTTGGGTCCTCCGCCTCAAATCCTCGCAAGCTGAAGAAAGCAGCGAGGTTCGCTGAAAGAATTCTCAAATAAAACCAAAGAAAATGTTAGAACTCCTGTCAGAATCAAAATTGACAGACCAATACGCACCATCAGTCAAACCACCATAGAGTGGACGAAAGGCAGACCCATGCTCCTGCGGCTCATCATCAGCCAGGTCAATGACCGGAACCTCTTGCCTCTCGGGGCGACTGCCAACAGCTCCATCCACACGTCCTGATGACCTCTGGCAATGCCCACCCCCTGGCGGGGGCATCTCAAAGCCATCAGACAGTGATGACTCAGGTCAAGGCCGCTCTCAGGACGGCGCTCTCAATTCCGCAACCTGCGACGCAGCAGACTCTGACTGAGAATCGGCTTCCCGTCCTCGGATCTCCGACTCGAAGCGACATTTTAAGTCCTCTCGGGACCCCAGCTTCAAATGAATTTGACGCCCGTCACCTCTGATGGTCACGAAAGTAACCCCATCTGAAATATTTCCAATCAAACAAAGGAATGAAAGAAATATCCTCGAAAGATCCTCAAGTAACATCTTACCTCAAACAATCACTTGACAAGATTCTCCAATCTCGATCCAATAAGGAGAAGGGTTCATCAAACCCAAAGCCAAAGCCAAGTGGCTCTACGACAACACCTCGGCAAAGCTCTTGTTGTATGCCTCTCTTTGAATCTCCGCTTCACAACGAGCAAGGTCCGCTAAGGCCAAACAAAGTTGGTTTGTCCGCATGCTCTCCTCACAAGCCTCGTTTAGTCGGCAATCCTCCCAAGCAAGCCCAGAAAGAGAAGTCAAAAGCTCGTCCAAACGTTGCTTCTTCCTCACAATCTTCTCCTTGCACGTCCAAATGTCTGCGTCCAATCCCCATTTTGTGGGCATAGCAACCTGACAATTGTGGACAGCCCCCGATAAGTCCAGAAGATGCAACCACTTGTCCTCCAACAAATTCCGAAGCGCCACTGCCCTTTTGTATAGGCGAGCAGGGACCCCGATCGGAATTTCCACGGGCCTGTCCGCCACAGCCGCAATCAAAGACCCAGACGGGTTCTCCGGATTTTGAAGTCCAGAAGCCTCTCCTTCAATCGTCAAGTTGCCCAGGTCCGAACTTATGGTCAATGCCGCTGGAGCAGCTGCCTCCGCTCCTTTGCCGCGTAAGAGAGCTGGTGATGGAGGCTCCTCCTTGTCAAGATCTGAGAATCACACGAAACCATACAAAACTGTCAGCAAATCGTCAACAAGAACCTATGCAAACAACTTAAACATTCAACAAGAAATCCTCACCAAGCATAAGCTCTTCATCCAACGCGCTCGAGGACATTGTGTCCAACTCGGCCTGATACGGCATCTTCTCCATCCTTTTTCTCTTTCATTTTTTGAAAATTTTGACGAAGACGTCACGAAGAAACCACTTCACTTCTTGGTTTTTAACTCGCAGGATTCCTGGCGAAACAAAATTTTTTCACTCAAAATTCTTCATTAAATAAACCTCAACAACGCAAAGTGGGATCCTCCCAACATCAGCATGACTGACTTCGAAAGGGTCAAAGGACCTCTCAACTCTAAAGACAGAGGAACCTCAGCAGAGTTCAACCAAAGCATTCAAACAAGCTTCTGGTCAAACGCTCCCAAAGCCTCGATCTCGAGAGGAAAAGTCTTCAAGCCTACAAAAAGCACGAACAAATCTCGAAACACGTCAAAACACAAAGCAAAAGACTCGCAAAAGAAACACTTCTTGTCGATACTCAAAGGAATTCTCTAAAATGGACCCTGAGCAAAGTCTGAGAGATGACTTCGGGGCAAGGTTTGTTAAGGGAACTCAACCTCCAACGCACTCCGCCAAGGAAAGAAACTTGCTAAAAATTTGTCAAAACCGCACTTCTCTAGGAGAATACGCACTTTAAACTCTTAACTCAAAGACTTTGGTCGCTCATTGCAACAACTTGCAAAAAATTTGCCCAAGACAAGGCAACTCCTACCCAAACTAGGCCTTGAAGGCCTGACAGCAACTGATTCGAAAGTATCAATCGAACCTCTCCTTTTATGGGAGTCAACGGTGACTAATCCCTCCTCCCGCAAAAACAAGTAAAAACAAAGTCGTAACTGCCAAGTCGGCATCTTGTTTGTTTTGGAAACTGCACTCTTTGTGAGTTTCTCAAAACAAAAGGGGGGATTTTGTCGGGGAAAAGAGAAAGAGGGGATAAACAGCTGCAAACGAAGGTTCGAGAATGTCCTCAACTCCTCGTTTTTACTGACGTATCCTTCAGAAGGATAACAACTTTTATGGCAGCGCTTTTCGCGCCAAGTAATTTAAGCTGCATGTGTTTGCAAACGTCAAACTTTACGAAAGAATTATTGCTCTTCTAGAGAAATTTACCATTTCCTTCGGGAGGAAAACAATTTCTCTCTGGCCTGAGAAGATCGGTAGATCAGATTTCTTGCGTTCCTCTTTGAAGGAAGAAACTAAAAACCATTGCAAAAGGACCCAAATCCTTGCCAAATTTAATACACTCAAAGCGTTCTTTCAAAAGGGCCAAAACAGACTGCTAAATCCGTCAAAAACACCGACTTGCACAAAGAGTTTGACCTTGACGGCACGCTTGGTCGCTGCCGAGGTCTGCAATTCATTAAGAAGTTGAGGCCCATTGATCGGGCCGCGCCAAATTCAGCAGAAGATGACCATTCACTAGACCCCCTAACGGGACACCTCCCTCAAGAATTGGAACCCTCGGTTCCCCTCATTTTCCAGAAGCTTGAAACTTTAAAAGGACCAAGAATTCTACAACGACCACTACTACTCATCCAACCCCTTCTCGACGCGGAACTCAAGAACAAACTTCGCCAACCTAGAATTCCAAAGTTGAAGAAGAAATCAAAAGTTGTACATTTTGTAAAGAAAGAACTGCCTTTGAACAAATATAAAGAAGTTGAAATCTGGGTGTAAAAACCCCGGCCGCAACCCGGCTGATCATGCGTCCTCGTTTTATTTCTTTTCTGTAAATTCTTACTTTTCATTCCTCAATTTCACCACAGTGTTTTTCCAAGAATAATACATGTCTTGAATGTTTTTCAAATACAGGGTGGACTCCCTCTACATACCATCTCGTCCACAACGATTTTACTCTGGATAACGAATATATTTTTGGTCCCAAAGGGTTCCATCCCTATCTTATCTGAGTTCTCTACAGCGAAAATCATTCTTAAACAAACTTTTTGGCTCCTTGTATTTCATTGTAGACAGAGTCCATGCACCTGTATATATCCGATATCAAAACATCATGAACTATTGAAAAATTCGTGGGAAAGGAATTTAATATGTTTTGAACGCTTCAGTATCTGAGGAACAGTGTGAGTAAAATAAAATGTATGACTCAGACCTGCGGCGAAATAATTTTAGCAAGAGATTGAGAAAACAACCCAAAACAAAATTGGAATATATGCACGCTTGTCGCTTGAAAACAACTCATATAGACGTCATAGCGAAAAGGTATAACTTAATTGGCAATATGGGCATTTCATGTGAGTATTTATGGTCTAACCACATTGGAAATGTCATATAAGTGCGATGATGTATGAAAATAGTGCGATGACTTTGAAATTGACAATTTATTTCTCCCGGCGAACCAGCGCAAGAAAATCGAAAACTGGAAGCGCAATTTAACAAAATCGCCTTGCTTGTCTTTATTCAAGCTTTTTTGTTTTATTTTGAGGATTCAATTTTTTGCAGGAACAGTATATGTCTTTTTTAAATGAAATACCGTAACATGATGTTGTAAAAGAAGCCCATGGGGAAATATCGCTAGAGAAGCTTAAGTATAGGAGACAGGAACACGGCAGCGGTCATTAGCTCAACTTTTTTCCGTGAGTTCGAGATCCGTCTATAGTCTAGACTCTGACGTGACTGCAGACGAGAGCTGGTATATTTTTGGCAAGTGTCCTCCAGCTGTTGCGAGTCCTGTCTCAATCCTTCAACATTGGTTCCCCCACATCAGTACTTGCAGTGCGTGCTGAATTCTGGAAGGCAGCTAAACGGATTTGCGAGACAAGATCCTCTTAAGGATCGAGGGCACATTTCTCCCGAATTGTTGCCCGGGCAACATTTAAAATTGAAGGGTACTCCGCGAACGCTTTGTCTCTCGGCGGTTTTTTTTTAGATATGAATGTCTGTGTATATATTGATATCAAGGTTTTTGTTTGAGAAGTGCAAAGCCTGGAAAAGCTTGAGAAAACCGCCGATTGTTCGGGATGAATAACGCTGAGCCGACTTTCCGAGGAATTTTCATGATGGAAGTATTTGATCTTTTGTATGCTTGTCCCGTTTCGTATTCTGAGAAAACTTTTCGTTCAGTACAGTTTTCCGAGTTTGGATGTGCCCCGAGGAGATCATCGCCCATTCTAAGTGATTCCGAGAAAATGGCTCTGAACTTTCTCTATTGCGGTTTCTGCTGGCAAGAGACAATTTCTCGAGGGGATTCTAAAGTTTCTAACAAATGTTCGACCTTTATTGAAAAATGAATTCCGGAGAGAAATAATAGCTTCTATTTGCTATTTCCTAATTACAGCGTTACAAAACAAATTTTGAGACAAGCTGAACAGCGATTTTGTTTCTGACGTCGCAGATTTTTTGTTTTGTTCGAAAGGAAAATTTAATCATCAATTATGATGTGATGATTGGAAATTGTCAACACAACTGTCGCGTCGCAAACCAGCGCCAGGCCAAGGTGCTGTGTGGCGCCAGCAGGATAGAGTCCTGCCCACGCCGCAGCTTACGTGGTGGGACGCTCTGCGCCCCGAAGGAAAACGCACGTGGCCGGATGCGCTACGATGCGCTCCGAAGCAACTTTTCGGCCCGGAAGGGGCAACTTTGGCAGAGTGGTAAACCTGCCTGGAAACGGGATTTAGCCAGGGTCAACTAGGTTGCCCTTGGCTCAATCCCAGGGTTATTCTGGCCTGTATAAAAGGGCTGTGTATTATGCACAGTCAGTCAGTCTTCAGTCAGT
>CAJPEX010001824.1:38231-48880 GCA_905338405.1 Notodromas monacha
GTGGTAAACCTGCCTGGAAACGGGATTTAGCCAGGGTCAACTAGGTTGCCCTTGGCTCAATCCCAGGGTTATTCTGGCCTGTATAAAAGGGCTGTGTATTATGCACAGTCAGTCAGTCTTCAGTCAGTGTTCTATCAGTCTTTGTTCTGGCTTTGGTCAGTCATTTCTCAGTCTTAGTCAAACTGCAGTCAGCAGTCCTTTCCTATCCTGTTGTCTGTGTTGTGATCTTTGGTGATGCTAATGTGAATGCTGGGGACCTGTGATGAGTATGGGATGCTGAGACTCAACCTCCTCTGAATAAGAGTTGAGGGTTGTGTAAGGCTCCCACTCTGAGGCCCAAAATCCATTGCTGAGCTATTTCTAACCTTTCCTAAAACCCTTTGTCAGTAACCGGCCTGACAACAACGGAGGAATTTTAGTGCTGCAAAATCAAGAAAAGTTTTTATGCAATTTTTCAAGAAAGAATCAATAATATATGCATTCATCTCACTTCATTCGGAAGACTAACGGCACTTTGCAAATTACTCCTTGCATTTAGCATCTCAGGCACTTTTTTTGCAGCAAATAAACTTACAAACTGATCAGCTGACTTGTTTATGCATTTTTTAAAATCTTTTTTGGTATCTTGCTGGTTTTCACAGGCAGTCGGTCATTGCCGAGCTCACTTTTAATCGGGAAATGAAGTGCAAAGAATTTTTTTTCACATCATGTTCCCTCGTTACAGCGTTTCCGTTTGTTTTTAATGAAAGCTGAACCACGATTTTGTCTCTGACGCCGCAGATTTTTTTAAAGGAAAATTTAATAATCAACTATGATTTGATGATTGGAAATGGTCAACAGACAGTAGACATTTTAATGCTGCAAAATCATGGACGACTTTTGTGCAATTTTCAAGAAACAGAATGTCATAATATGCATTCATCCCACTTCACGCATGAGAATGATGACAGTCTGCGAATTATTCCTTCTATTCCGCACCTCTGCCTTTTTTTGCAGCAAAGAAACTTACAATAAACCATATTCAGCTGACTTCTTTATAAATATTTTTTGTTCGTTTCTGGAATCTTGCTGGTTTTCATTCGCAGTCATCGCCGTGTTCCTGAGCGAACATTTGCGCTAGACGCAGAAGTTTGCTGAAAGTCTGCTTTCACGTATAGACTCCGACGAGATGGAATTTTCCTTGGCTGCTTGGAGGCCTTTTGTGCTCCCTGCCCTGGGGGAGATAATTGCTGGGGGGGGGTTCTCGGTGAAGGAAGGTTCTGAGGACACATGTGCAGCTTTGCTTGGGTTATACAATTTTACTAGAAAGGTCGGGAAGGCGTTCAAAGCTGGCAGCATCCCTTGACGGTGGCTGAAAGGAAATTTTTGTTGGGTGTCTCACCCTGATATCCTCGGGCGTCAGTTCCCGACGGGGAGAGGACTTTAGAGCTCGACTGCTGCGAGATTATTTCTTACTTTTGAATGGTATGCAGAAACAGCGCAATTTCTCGAGTACCATCATGCAGACAAATTTTTTATTTTATTTTAATGTGTATGCCATAATTCGGCGCGAACACTATACTCGGGAACACACGTGTGCTTATTCGAGTGCAAATCAGAATGCATGCTGGTTATAAAAATTTTTTGCTAGTTCAATTCTGAAAAATCGTTTTATACGAGAGCACACTCGGAGGCGAATTTTACTCGAAAAAATATTCATGGAATTATACAATTTTCGGAATTTAAATCCGGTTTGTATTTCGTTATTGTTGGAAAACGAACACATGCAAAATGTAGATGGAGTAGATCATTTTTCGTGAATCTCATCCGTTTAACTGTTTTCTGGCCTGACTTTTGATGATGTATATACAGCTGAATTTGACTCTAAATGCTAGACTTTTTGAAAAGTACATCATGCTATGAATTCACTGTAAAAAATATGCTGCAATGTTTTTTCAAAATTTTACTCGATTCTGCTTCATATGCAGTATTACTGGTAAAATGCGGAAGTTCTTGTCAAAAGTTGCTCAAAGGACTTTTCTTCGAATACTGTACTTGATTTATTCGTGAAAAAATGTTTCAAATTGTATTTTCATTCCTGACATGCTTTCCAATGAAGAGGCATGAGAATGATTTTTTTTTCTTCACAACCAGCACATTTTTACACGAATTTGCTAAACCAGATTAACTTTTTGGCACGAAGTTTAATAGCAGAATTTGAGTTACTACCAGTGAAGACCATCGATTAATTGATTGGTTTGGGAAGGGAATAATTAGTTGAAATAAATAATACGACCTCTGTAAATTTAGAGATCGCTTCATATCAGTGCATTCAAATAATTTTTAAACAAATTTAAGTAAATCGGTGTTACCCTATGTTACCAAAAGTCGTAATAAAGTTTCCGTGAATATACTCGGATTATTTTCTGCAGGAATCCGTCGAAGTCCTTCGAGACTATGCTGTTCAGGAAAATATTTCGCAAACCCTTTTTCATGCGATCCAAAAATTTTCCGTGTGCCCAACGCCTGTATATATTAAATTCACAATGTTATGAAGAATTATCCTGTGTCCTTATTTTGTCATATCACAGGAAATTGGTGCATGATTCATCGTGGTATATTTTTTTCCTCGTCGTCATGTGAGTCGGAAACGCGGTCTGAACCTCTATATATACGAGGGTTCTAACAAAAGTTCTCGGAATATAAAATAAAATGGCATATAATTGAGCTGAAAAAATTATTCTTTAGGGAAAACATATTCTTTGGCACAAGAAAAAAATCAGCCCTATTTGACAATTTCTTTTTAATGTTTTGCAAAATTCACCCTGGCAGAGATTTGCTCTCCAAGCACTCAAAGATGAGGCGCCCTTCCTGCAGATTTTGTTGTTGTAGCCCAGGTTTCCCCTCAGAATTCTTGAAATCAACATGTCATTAATTCCAAGGGTTGCCTCTAGGTCTTCCCAGGTAATTCCACCATTTTCACCAACAGCCGCCACATTGGCCGGCGTGATTTTTTTCAGGGCTGATTGTTTTTCTTGTGCCAAAGAATATGATTTCCCAAAATAATAATTTCTTTTCAGCTCAATGAAATGTCATTTTAATTTCTATTCCAAGGACTTTTGTTAGAACCCTCGTATACACCGCGTGGCGTCCTTTTGTTGCCGCCACATTTTATGGGCCCTCCTGTCGCATGCACGATGTTGCTGCGAAGCTCTTATTGCATCCCTTTTCTGAAGCAGAGTCGTGTTCTTCTGTCACAGCTGCTCCTTTCCATTGAAATTATCGCGGGGAGAAGTTCATCACTTGCCTGATGCCGACTTGGGCTCAGCAGAATATAAGGAAACTCTCGCCTCAACAGTAGTCGTTTTCTTGTGCCTTTCCGCGTCCCCGGAAAATCGTATCCTGCTACTGTATACTTGAACACTTGTTCTATAGCATTCTATGTATATATAGAGAACATTTGTTCAACGCGACAAGTCATGATTTGTTTGATGACTCATCTTGAGCTGAAAATTATAGTGAGGACCTGTTATGTCTGAATCAGAGCCGATAATGGAGTTCAGCGCCACGTGAAAACCAGCTCCAATCAAAGTGGGGTCATTATTGGGAACCAGGGTTTTTGTTGGAAAATGATCTCTGGAGAATCCAGGAATCCAAGAAGCTTCTAGATGATTTCCTGGTTTTCGGAAATATTCATTTTTACTTCATTGGTACTCGAAACGAATCTTATTGGTCCATCTTATTTTATGCACAAAATATTTAAATGAAAAAACCTCTTTGAGTCTTCGCATGTCTAAGATTCTATTCTGATCTTTTCAAACTTTCCTGAAGGAAAATTGAAATTCTTACTGATTAACTGGTAAAATTGAAGAGAATAAAATCACAGTCACAGTTTTTATTTTGAAGATTCTGTTGGCTAGTAGCAACCATGCTTTTCACTTGAAAATCTAAGATGCAGAAATATATTTATTATCGACGCATTATAATTTTAAGGCCTTCGATGCTGAAAATATTTTTTTTTTCTCATAAGCGAGGATTTTTGTGCATTTCTTGAATCTAATCTATCAAATCCTTGCCTAGAGAAATATACTCGTATATTCAGATAGGCTTCGGTTTGACCGTAGGTCACCAGAACAAATTCTGAGCAGAGTTGGCAAAGCTTGAAGAAATCTTTGGCAAAAATAAACCCAAATTGTTTCCCCGACAAATTCCATGGTGATCCTCAATGTGATAACAGGAATGTGGAGAAGATGTTGCCATGTAAATGTTTCTCAACGACGATTTCCTGCATTGCGATGAAAAATCTAAAGATACTCTCGAAATTCAGGTATATATTTTGATCAGTCACTTTTTTGTGAATATTTTTTGGGCGATGAATCCTGCAAAATTAGCCTGGTTTTACATTCAGAGGGAGCATTTTTCTGAGTCACAGGGTCTCAGAAAATTATATTGTCCATCATGAGCCTGACACGTGTCGGACTCCAGGACTCAAACTTGTTGGACTGTCTGTGGAATTATTTGATTTAGTTTCGTAAGTGAAGAGCCCGACGGTTCTGAACCCGGGTTCGCTGGAACCATGTCAAGTTATCACCATGTGCTGAGCAGAGAACATGTTCTCCTCATCTGACGCAGGAAGGACAAGAAAATGTATTCAGTCATTTAGGAGGCCAGCTGCTCAGTTTTGCGATCTCACTTGACTTTCATGAAGTGAGTCTCATCCTAGATTCAAAAAGACCTCACACTCATTGAGTAAAAATTGATTTTTCAATAGTCCGTACAGTACAGTACTGTACTCCCACATTGATTTCTGGAATTTTGAAAATTGCATCAGGTATATGAAGCAAAATAAATAAATAATTGCGGGCGCACGCGAAAGAAGACATTCAAACTTCCACTGTTTTATTTTATTCGTATTCGAGAAGATTGTGTTCATTCGAAATTCTGGAATGTTTCGAATCAGATCAACCTTTGGAAAATACGCCTCAAGTTTATTTCCGGTGACTCAGAAACGTTCTGCGTGACATGTATCTTTTTATGTCAAATGATTTTAATCCCTGGCCAACTTGATCAGCATTTTTTTTTTGTTTTAGCTTGTTGATACAAAATGCGACTCCGAAACTAAGTTTTGAATATTTGAAGGTCCTTCGCTTCGGAGGCAGGGCATCAGTGCATTTTATTAAATTTAAATCTCTCATATGGTTAGAGTATCAGAAATTTGAAGCATGTCTTTCTCTGGGATTTTTTTATGTTATCCTAGGAATTTTACTGGAGTCCAAGTCAAAAATGTTGAGCATCCTCTAATAGGTCGAAAGAATTGCGTAAAATTTAGAAAGCTTTTACAAACCAATGCTCGAAATGTGACTTTTCATTGGTTTTGAGCACGTCTGTCTTTCGAACTTTTCAACAACGGGAATTTATATGGATAAATAATGTATAAAAACAACTTGAATTTGCCGGAAATGATTACGCCAGAGCCCAGTTAATAAATCAGGAAGCTGCTGTAGATCGCTGAATACGATTCGAGGTCCTCCGCCAGGGAATAATGGCAGACAACTTCGACCTTGCACAATTTTTCATTGACAAGCTGATCCCTGAGAAAGACTTATTCGAAACAAGTCTCGCTCGGGAATATTTTTATGTCGTTATCCGCGGAATTCCGTCCCACCTAAAACATAAAATAATATACTGAACTTTTTAAATTATCAAAATGCTACTTTTCATGGGCTTCGAATGCGTCTTTGTTTTTGGGCACCTCAAAAACTTAAATTGAACCGGATAAATAACGCATGACGATTTTTTAAATTTGCCGGAAATGATTTCGTCGGAGTCCAGTTCGTAAATCAGGAATGTACGGTTTTTTATTCGAGAAGGAAGGAAATTGGAGGCAAGCCGTACACCTTGCGAGTACTTATTTGGTGTAATTAAGAGAGCAGGAATTAATTTAGTACTTATAAGTCAGTAATTAACAGATAGCCTTTTTGAGGACGAGTAAGATATGAAAAGAATAAATTCAACACAACAATTGGCCGGTGCGCGAACCGACCAGGGATTCTCTCCCCAAAAAGCGCAAGCCTTTGTTAGACAAATCAACAAGCAAGAACACAGCAGATAGAATTCATATGTCACAATATTCTTTCAAGCATATTTTATCAGCATTAGTACATTAATAGGAAAAACATGTTTTTTGAGGGCATGTTCAAGAGAGACTTCCATTATGACACATTCATTAAATGTACGGTTTTTATTCGAGAAGGAAGGAAATTGGAGGCAAGCCGTACACCTTGCGAGTACTTATTTGGTGTAATTAAGAGAGCAGGAATTAATTTAGTACTTATAAGTCAGTAATTAACAGATAGCCTTTTGAGGACGAGTAAGATATGAAAAGAATAAATTCAACACAACAATTGGCCGGTGCGCGAACCGACCAGGGATTCTCTCCCCAAAAAGCGCAAGCCTTTGTTAGACAAATCAACAAGCAAGAACACAAAGGTACAGAAATATTCACAACAGTTTTTCGGACCGCAAATATGCACAACAGGTTTTTCGCAGGTTAAGATTTCTGGCAAAGTACGAGATTCACGACGCAACGAAATGCTTCGACGGCAAAATTCGGACTGTACTGTTACCCCAAAAATCAGGGGTTTTTAACAGAAAATTCGACAGGGAGGGTTGGGTAATATTTTCAAAGAATCCCAGATGTTGGGTAGTGAAAAACACCAGGTGCTGGTGTTTTTCGTTATTTTGAATTTGGACTAGTCATGTTTTTCTCAGGAGACAGGGTGGTTTTACGATTTCGCTGAATTTTTACAAGGCTGAATTTGTTGTTCCCGAAGACCGAAATATTCACAAGGGTATACGCAGCAAAATATGCACAACAGTTTTTAGCAGATAAATATTCACAAGAGATTTTGCGGACTTAGGCAATTTTTCGATGACGATAGCACACAATGCCACGCAACGCAACGCTTCAACGGTAAAATTCGGACTGTCTTTTTCACCCAAAAAATCAGGGGTTTTTATGCTGAAAAAAGGGGGCGAGGGAGCATGGTACCTGCAGAGTATCCCAGCAACTGGGTGTGAAGCACAGAAAAACACCGGATGTTGGTGTTTTTCAAGACAAAAAATTTGAGACACTTGGCATGTAAATTTTTTCCCGAAAACCGGGTGTTTTTCAACTTTAGTAAATTTTATAAGGCTGCGCATAGTCTTTGGGAATGAAGACAAATTGTTCAAGTGACAGGGGGAACATGGTTTTTCAACAGTAGTTGACGCGNATTTGAGACACTTGGCTTGTAAATTTTTTCCCGAAAACCGGGTGTTTTTCAACTTTAGTAAATTTTATAAGGCTGCGCATAGTCTTTGGGAATGAAGACAAATTGTTCAAGTGACAGGGGGAACATCGTTTTTCGACAGTAGTTGACGCGAAGCACGACAATAAAGTAAGTATCCGGATACAGGCGGGTACGACTGGGAGCCAGCAGCTGGTAAAGTTTGGGGCGTACTTTTGAGATATTTAATCTCCTTGAAGCGGGGAATGAGGGGTCATTCGACTCTCAGTTGAAGTCGTTTCCCCAGAGATGGGTTTTTATTTCGATATACTCGACGGTTTGTCGAGTTTACGACAATTTTGTTTTTGAAGCCCTGTGGAAGGGCCCTTTTTGAACAGCTGCGGGCGCGTCCCAAGACGCGCCAATTATTGTTTTAATTTTAAAAGTATTTTGTCAGTTTTAATTGTTCTCAACAAAAAATTCCGCACAAGATTTTAAATCAACTTTGCATAAGAAGTGAGTCTGTCCAATCGAATTAAAAAGTCGTAGAGTGAAAAACAATAACAAAGTTTGGAGAAAATAAATGATGATTCCCCGAATATGCGTCCGAAAATTGATACTGTATCTCAGGTTGCGATAGTTGGAAAATTTTCATTTTTAAACTTAATTTTGCGGGATACACTCAATTTTTCTTACTTATGGAATTTTTAATTTCAAGTTGGATATGTTTTGCAATATTTTTTTTTCTTTGGAGAAACGGCGGAGTTCTCGTGAATTAGAAGTGGAGGCATCTTAGACTCGGACTCATCTTCAAATATTCAACAATTATTTTTCCTCCATCTGAACAAAACCAAGGAATTATTTATGAAATTCTTAATCCGCATTTTAGAGACGAAATAATCAGACAGAAATATACAGAAGGAAAAGGTATTAAAATATTGTGAATCTTCTCATCTCTTATTTTTTCCTGGAAACAGCCTTTGTGTTACGTCACGCAAAGACCCAGTATCTGCCTTCTCTGTTGATGTCCCTGTCTTTTCTGTTATTCATTTTTTATTTATTTTTTCTTCTGTTTCCTTTCAACATCCTTGTCCTTACAGAGGAAGATATGATGATTTCTCAGTGTATCTGGATCCGTTTGACGTGACGCAATCGAGTTGCATTTCAAGTGCAGGGTTAATATCTGCTTCACGGTCCACGTTTTCGCGGAAAATCTTTTCGGGGTGACTTTGAACGTTTCGGAGACTTTCAATATCAGACAACAAAAATGTTTCATATAGGAAAGGAAGTATTTCATTGAAAAAAGGATGCTATCATTATTAGAAATAAACTTTCAAGCCGTGAACTCATCCAACGATCTCACGCAGGCACTGATGGCCTCGAACTTTTCTTTAGTTTAGTAAAAAAAAATCTCGTAAACCTATATAGCTTTGTGATTGAGAAAGAAAATTTCCCCACAGTAATTTTGGCACCAGCAACAAACGCTTCAATTTCAGCCCAGGAATCATTCGATACAGTATTTGAAAAATATATCAACTACTTCCGTCAATTGAACGCGCGCTGAGGAAAGATAATGATCAAGTATAATTGGCAAAAAACCTTTGCCTATGTAGTCATGCTTAGTGTTTTCAATTTGAAATTACGTATTCATGCTGCTTGCCTGGGAAAGAGCCACAGAATTTAAAAGAAGCGATTATAAACGAATAAGCTCTTTTATAAAATTTCAAGTACCACCTTGAGCTATGGTGTAATGTTGTAAAATTATGAAGTATAGCTAATACTGATACAGTACTAAAAAAAAGTAGAAGATAAATATCCCAAGGATGCCTTGCCAAAAGAAGGAAGCAGAAAGGGGGTCTACTAGTTAATGCTTGTAAACGAATATCTCCAAGACTTAGTGTTCCAAAGTGAAGGCCGTTCCAGTGTGAACTTTAATAAAAAACGGACGACTTTTTTGACGCACGAATTTTAAATTTTTATGAGTAGACCGCTCTAATAACGAGCTCCATAACTATACAAAATACCACAATGTTTTATGAAAATATACGTTTCTAGTACAAATATTGCCAATAAAGACATATTTCTAAAAAAAGATATGTAATATCGTCACATACCGCAACCTGTTTGCAGTTCACAGAAGTTTTCTTTTGCTGGTCAAAGGGAAATTATCTTCACCAAAATTAATTTATCAGAAGTAGCAATGAAGTCTGTTATCTTTATCTGAAATTTTGAAGAGACAAGGGCAGTTGAAATTATCGGATGAAAAATAAAAGTTTGCTTTATTCCTGCATGATATTATTTCAGACAAATTTTGACCTGCTCAAATAAATCCTTTTTTTTCATTCTGAGAGGAACACTTCTTGAAGCAAACCTTTCTAGTTTTCTTAAAGACATTTCTCTATATAGCTGCTTTCATTTATTCTCAACTTTTTTTTTTGAAAAATCCAGAAAACATTTCAAGTACCTGCCATAACGTTTTTCAAGTAAAACCTTTTTGAGTCTGTACAATTTTTATGAAATTTTGTCAGTTGATCCCCAGACAAAGTTTTGGAAATTTGCCTTTCCGCTGAACATTTCATGGAAATTTGCCCGTCTGTGGGCCCCAAATGGTTGGGTAATATTTCTCTACAAGTCTACATGATTCTTTCTCCATGCTAATGTAAATGGGTTCTCTACAAGACGAAATTCTTCGCACACCAATTTTTTTATCTTTTCAGTTTCGTTGTATAGAGATAGTCCAACTGCATAATATTATGGTTTGAGGTGAAAAAATGCTTTTTCTCAATCAAAGAAGGGTTAGGTCAAACGTTTGGCCCGGAAGTGCAGCCGCAGCTTCGTCGCCTGCGAGTCGCGTTGAGCGCGACCCAAGGTTGCCCTCATGATCGAAAGAGGAGAGATGCTTGTATATTTCTTGTGGTCACTGACCTTGTCCACGACCAGGTCGGGGCTTTCCCCACACAATCCTATACATACTATACTCAACCTTATCACCTGACATGAGCTGAAACCACACCAGCCTTCGAGCATCTCCTCATCGTTCGATGCACACGACGGAATTTCCCGCATTATAATTTCGGTTAAAAAAAAACAAATTTGATATTCACCGTGAAACGATCTGGAGATTCCATCAACGATTCGTTTTGTTTTCCATCCTATATGAATACAAGTTCAGCAACCCGAATGAATCCACTGCCCGGAAGTCAGTTTGAACAATATACTGTACAGTACTAATCGATTTTTTTAAATCGGATTAAGAATCGTATTCATTGGAATATGCTTCCGCGATCAAGCACACTAAAAATTACAAGATCTAAGAATAAACTACTATATATGCAAGCATATAATTATTTTTCAGATGATCTTCACGAGTAGGGAATTCAATTTTTTTGCCACATACAATGT